>VVHJ01026273.1:0-20823 GCA_015107715.1 Tylochromis polylepis
CCTCCACATCGAAAGGAGCCAGTTGAGGTGGTTCGGGCATCTGACCAGGATGCCTCCTGGGCGCCTCCTGGGTGAGGTGTTCCGGGCATGTCCCACCGGGAGGAGGCCCCGGGGCAGACCCAGGACACGCTGGAGAGATTATATCTCTCGGCTGGCCTGGGAACGCCTCGGTGTTCCCCCGGACAAGCTAGAGGAGGTGGCTGGGGAGAGGGAGGTCTGGGCTTCTCTGCTTAGGCTGCTGCCCCCGCAACCCAGCCCCGGATAAGCGGAAGAAGATGGATGGATGGATGGATGGATGGATGGATGGATGCAGTAGTTAGCACCTATGAAAAGTGGTCCATGGAAGCAAAACTGGGTCATCAGCTTGAGAGTCATGGGCACCTAAGGGTCAATAGCCTGCGATCAGCAAGGCTGATTCATCTTGTCTGATCAATGAAAGAGCTGCCGTGGCAAAACTTAGTAAAAAACTTAACATGGTTATGATAAAAGGCATCATGTCAGTTTAGCTGCAGACAGTCCTCTGCCTATTATAGAAAGCACATGAGCATCAGAAATAGATCAAGGAGCAATAGAAGAGGTCATTCTGATGAATCAAATTTTCTTTTCAATTATATCCATCCCTGTATTGGTGTGGATGAAATTATAACATGATACACTTTGAGAAGAAGGCAAGCCAATGGCACTGGGATGCTCCAGGGCAGTGGTTCCCAAATGGTGTGATGAGACCCACCTGTTTATGATGAGACAACGTGGAATTTTTTTAACAATGTCCAAACTACACAAAAAGTTATGAATTAATTGTTAATTATTAGGACCCATATTTCCCCCCTTTGTTCATACGCTCAGATCAGAAATCCTGATTGACAGCAAGTTGTTCAATATCAAAAAAAGAAATAATATTTTATTGGCTTTGTTTATTGCCTTTTGGTGGGCCTTGGGCACAAATGTTTGAAACCCAGTGCTCTAGCAAATATTCTGCTCAGAAACCTAGCAGTAGCAGTATTCCCTGATAACAGTGATGTGGTGACTTAGCCATTAAATATCCCTGATCTCAGTGTGAATGGGTGCAGAATATGTTGAAAAAGTTTGAACCATGGAGGCCCCACTTTGGAAGGATCTACGACTAACGCTTTGGCACCTGATGAAGAGTCCATGCCTTCAGGTAAAAGTCAAGTTAAAAGAAACTGAACTGAATTAAAGTGAATATCATCTGAATGGGGATTTTTTTTTTTTGCGTGTGAATACACTGCACCTACCATTAACCTCACAGAAATGGTTAGCTTCATTTTGTGACAGTTTTCACCTAAGCTTCCCACGCATGCATAGTTTTCTTCTGTCTGTACATCTCATCATGCATTATTGCTTGCTTGTGTAATACTAGTGTTATGAAACAGATTAAAATGGATCCGGAAGCAGTGATACACTCATCTCAGCACTTGTATTCTCTGAACTTCACCCCACCATCATGACCTGTCCTGCCCTGTCTTTTTCCACAGCCTCATTATGTGGACATCCATCCTTTCCTGCAGACTATACCTATTATTAGTCTGACTGCTCTATTTGTTCGGTTATGCATAGATTTCACATAAAAGTAATTGAAATAAATGAAGTCATTATTCAAAGATCTATTTGAGGCAGCTGTGAGGTAATGTCTTCATACAGTACACTCACCTGTCACAAGTGTGAATGACATCCATTCAAACAAGCTCTGCAGGATGTGCTTGCACCATGTGTGTAAGTGTGTGTGTCCATGCTGTGTGTGGCATTTGGTGTCTTGGCTTATCTGGCTGAAGAGAGAGCTATGAGAGCTCACTGTGTAATTGAAATGTCATGCGTACAGGAGAGGAGTTTGACTGAGCAGAAGCCTTTAGCCATGCCCCAACAAGCCGGGGACAGATGAGCAACAGCTTCCCCAATGAGAAGTGGCATTCCCCGAACCCATTCCTCCTCATCCGCCCTCCTCCTCCTCCCTTGTCTGTCACCCCATCTCAGCTCCTCCACTCTCTCACTCTCTGATTCCTCCCTGCCTATCTGCAGTCTAGCAGTGATTAACGATAGAGCCTGGTAGTTGCTGAAATATTAAAATAAATGGCCGGCTGAATCAGGGTCTGAAGGAGAGCAACTGCATTTATCATTTTTATCTGAGGCTAAACTATTGTGTTATTGATGGTGGCAGTGGGCTTGCCATTCAAGTGTACTAATGCAGGTGGCAAGGAAACTCCCAGGGTTTGATTGCTGCCAAGCACAGAGACAACACAGGATAATTCATTTTCACATAATCCACAGTGATTAATAGGACTCTACTGCATAGTATATTTGCAAGCACACTCACCTCCCCACCCCACTTGCATTTTCTGTCATTATAGCGCTCTCCACAAAGAATAAAACAATAACACTGAGGCACCGTAATCATATCTCAGCTGGATAATAATCCAGCTGACAAAAAAATGTATAATTTTCAAATTAGCCTGCCATTATGTGCCATTTAAAAAAAAGAAAAAAAGAAAATACATATCTGAGATGATTTGGATCATACATTTCATACAAACGTGAATCTGCTTTTCTTTTTCTTGTTTCTATTTTATCATTCTTCCATGTCACAGGCTCTTATTGTAAACTGACCTTATGAAGTTTTTAAGATGTTTATATTAGCAGTCAAATAATCCTAATTATTATAAGGTTTTTTGGTATTTGTTATATAATATGACGTTGAGCTCAAACAAGACTGCAAAATCCCAAAGAGCGTCATAAACAATTTAGAATTTAATGTCTTCAAGCAAACCTTTGTTATGTAAAGGATCCAAGAAAGTCACAAAAGGAACTAGTATGGTTCTGTATTGCTAGTGAGATATTCCACGCAAAGTTTTGCAGATAATCATCTAGATGTTGTTGCTCTGTGCTACCACCAGGGGGCACTGTC
Organism: Tylochromis polylepis; assembly: GCA_015107715.1. NCBI lineage: Eukaryota > Metazoa > Chordata > Actinopteri > Cichliformes > Cichlidae > Tylochromis > Tylochromis polylepis. Next base: position 2,921 of record VVHJ01026273.1, read on the forward strand.
ACAAAATATGTGGAACAACCAGTCTTTGGGCTACTCTTGCTTGTGTTTGTGTTGTTGATGCTCCTTTAGCTTAGCCTAGAGTCATAATAGCCCAACAACATCTTTGATCTCTCGTTATTGTTTCACGCTTCTTCCTCCTGTCACTCCTTTTTCAACCAATTAGCTTTTCAGCTCTTTAGCCAATCAGCAATCTGCCTGCACACTGTATCACTGCTGGCATGCAGCATTAAGGCAAGCACATCTGATCTGATTAAATACCCAAATCTATCACTCAAAGGAACTACTAAGGACCTCTACATGTTCAAGAAGCAAGGTAAGCACAGCTCTGTAAAACTGGTGGTTATGCCTGTTGAAGAAGAGGTGCTTTTAGTGCTGTTGGTCCAAAAGGCTACCTTTGGCTATATTACCCAGCGCTGTTAAAAACCTATCCTATTACCTGATCCAGAATTGAGGACCTTTTCACAGCGGTGGCTGTGGTTGTTACTGTCCATATTCTGGCCAGGCCTGTTTTTATTCCTAAGTCAGTTTTTGTTTAGTCTCAGCAGCACATGGCTAAGTAGTGTTTGTGTTTAAAATCACACGATGTGCTGGAAAAGCTGTGCAATTTCAGTTTGCTGTGGGAAATAAACAACAAGGTCTAGGAATCACCTTGTGTCAGTTTAGCTATAACCACCTCAGCTAACATGACAACAGATGTAATTTTCCATGAAGGCTGATCTCATGAGTAAAATGATAAAAGAATAAACAACACAGCTTCCTTGGTTTTAGTGTATGTTGCATCAAATACAACAAATGTATATGATATTGATTTGGAACTGACAAATAATTTAGTTTTCCATTTTATTTGTGTTCTTCTGGAACATGTGAAGCCTTTGAATGGTCACAATTGGGATTTAAGTTTATTTATATATACCTCTGTTATTTACTTAAAAAGCAGTTGTGTAATGTCATGCTGTACATTTATCAGGTTCAAATTCTGATAGAAATGAACAATACTTAAATCAAAATTATAGGACAAAAAAGGAACATTAAGCTTCACAGATACTGTGATTGAATTTATAAAAAAAAACCCAAAAAAACCCCATTGTGCTAAGATTTTTTTCCATATTGCCCAGCCCTAATATCGGTTGTCCGAAAAGCATTAGTTTTGTTTGTGTTTGAGTGTGCGTGTTTTGTCTAAATTAGAAAATGAATTAGACAGACACAGGAAATGTCCCAGAAGTGGCAAGTTATTTAAGCATATGTAGTTTGTTGTTATCATCATGATTATCTTTCAAGTTGGTGTCTCACTAAGTGCTCATCTAATTAGGATGGCAAAGCAGCCTTCATGGACAGCGTGAACTTGGTTTAGAAATTGGCTCGGATGAGGTTCAGCATTTTTTAAATAGCACATGACCAGAACTATTAAATGCCTGCTTAATGCTGACTGTTACAGATGTGAGAAATATAATGCTGCGTGAGAGCAGATGTGGAGCTGACGACATTTATAGGTGTCACTATAACCAAAAGAACACTTCCAGTTAAAAGAAACAGCTCTCGGCATATTTCACAGACATTCAAGCCCACAGGGATCCAATCTGCCATCAAACGCAAAGGCAGATCTACAAAACATGAAAACAAAGAAAGAATGGATGACTAATGAAGGTTGTGATCTCTCTTGCTGCACTAAGGCTCTAATTTGGAGCCTGGGTTTCAAAATGATATGCTCCAGTGAGGAATCTTCACTGTGATCTCACCAGGCTGATCTCATAAGGAAAAGCTGTTTGAGGAGAAGATGAACCTCAGACTGTCAGTGAACACAGGTCTCTTGTTGTCCTAGGGTCAGCTCATCACCCCAGGATTTTAGTTTCTCAAGTTTGGTGTAGTTAACGCACACTTTTACAATATCAAACAGAGGTTGTTGTTTTTCTAATTCTTTCATACAGCGCTACAGACAGCATCATTAAACCATTATTAGGGTTATTCTCTGTACTCCAATAGAGCATACTTTTTCTATACCCTATATTATGATATTGTGGGGAAATGTGATGAATAATCTAAAATACCCAAATTTAACTTAAAAAAATATATAAAAAGGTTAATTATAGATTGGCTTTAATTTAAATGTTGCAAACATCTTTTTCAAACTATACTTTAAGATTTGCACAATTATATTTTTGTCATCTCGTCCTTATCATTTATTTCTCTTCCTCTTCTTCTTCTGCCTCGTCCACCAATCTCACCTCCCTCATATTCATCTTGTCCTCTTCTCTGTCACCTGAAGCTTCAACTCAGTACAGCTATAACAACAACAGCTAGTAATAAGCTAGCGTTATGCCAGCTAAAGTTAGGCTTGAGTTTCTTAAAAATCACACTTCCCCATTGATAAAAAGCTTGATTACATTCTCTCATGGTGTGTAAGTTTATTTGCCAATTGGCAGCTGTACACCAGGAAAAAAACAACAGTGTTTACTGATAGAAACGTTCAAGGTATCTTCAACAGCTCACCTCAGTATCACTGACATCGGTCCGAAAGAGCTTCATTGACTCATCGACCTGTATTGAATTCCTTTCACAAAGTTTTACAGCCTCCTCGAGACTAAATAGATGTGGACGCTTCTCACCTGGCATGTTTATAGCTGAGGCAAACCGCTACACTTGGCAGCCTACACTTGCTCTGGCTGGAATTCATTAGTAGTATTTGCAGTCACTTGGAGGCAAAAAGGTAAAATATTGCAAAATATTTAACTGAAACACATTCAATAAGATCAAAATGTATACAAATATGTCAAATAAGTTAAAATATAGTGTGTACAAATATGTTTGTTTTTTTAAACAGCTGTAGAAACTTGCTGGGTGGCTGAGGCTGTTATAGGTGGAGAGTGTTAAAGCAACATGGCAAGTCTGTTAGAACTGGAATTAAAGTAAATTGATGGGAGTTAAAGGTTTGGAATGCCTATAGTGACTTAATGAGCAAACTGAGGGAAAACACTGTCTAAATCTTTTTTATTAATTCCTGCGTTCACCAACAACCAACTAGAGAATTTATGACAACTCATTTTTATACCCAAACCTTTATAACATTGTCATAAATACTGGTTTAAATTATGTCTGCTTAAGTTGCTAAGTTGCTTCTAACATCAATCAAGCACCTTGCAGGGCAGCTCCATCACCACCATGTTGCTCTGAATGGCTAAACTAGAAACACAATGTAAAGTGTTTTTTGGACCCTAGCTAAGATTAAATGGTGCATCTCTGCAAATATAATAATATAAACATATTGATTGCTTTATTTTATCTAACTAAAAATAAAATAAAAACAAGCAATACAAGTGCTTATTTGATTAAGTAAACAAGAAAAAGGGCTCTGGAAAGGGCACTAATTAATTTATACCAGTTTTTGAAGATCACTCACATATACTGGATTATCTGTACTGTTTGTATACATAGTAAGCAGGGATGGGGATTGATAAGAATTAATGATTCCATTATCGATTCTTTTATCGATTCTCATTGGCCCCGCTTTGAGACTCACCACCATCTCTAAGCAGCATATCAAAGACATTACATTTATTCACATTAATTTCATGCTGTGTGGTGAAATGTTCGTGCATGTTGGTTTTCCTGTCTTTGTTGTGATCAATTTTGGGGTCGTTATTCAAAAAAAGTAATGTATTACACAGAAAACGTTTCTTAACAGTACTTAATTACTCCCAGGAGAAAGTAATGCATTACACTACTTGTTGCATTGCTTTCTTGTTACTCTTTAAAATGAACTGAAACTCATTGTCTCCTAATTAACAATATAACCCTATAGACTACAGTCCTACGCACCAACACAAATCCCTAATCTAATGGGGCCACATATATGATCCTTCTCTTAGTGTTTGTGTAGGAACACAAAGCCGACAGCATGGCTTTGTCCATATCCATACTATAGACTGTGCTGCTATTTTCTTTCTATGACACAAGAACTGAAATCAGCTGCTTGTAGCGCAACTGCAAGTGGAACCAATAAGTGGGATCAATAGGCAAGCAGACTAACAATTCCAAGGAATTGGACTACTGGGAACCGGTTCTTGTAGAGAACCAGTTCTCACTTCCCATCCCTATTGGTAGAGTTGTGCATACTTGTTTCATAATGTAGTATGGAACACTTCTGCAAGGGCAAAGAGATTTAATGATTAACTTCAAATGCTTAATTTAATAATCGTGTGATCATTTTTTCACTCGGGTTGTGTTTACACTTTGATTTATGTGGATATGCAATGACATTTTATGTTTTGTGTCACCAAGAGCAGTGTGTAAAGATGTGGCTAATAACAGGCTGTCATTACTGAGACTAGTGATCAGTGTTCATGCTCTGAACTGTTTAGATGTTAATAAAACCAGTTCTTGTAAGTGTACATTACTTGGCAATGAAATGAGACAAAAACTGAGAACTCATTTTTGTACTACCCAAGAAGACAAAAACAAGTTTATTTACTATAAAATTAACTAAATTATAGGAAAACTCAAATCTCCCATTCTACCACATCCTAAATGTGTTCTATTGGATTGAGATCTGGTATTGTAGAGGCCATTTGGGTGCCATAAATTCATCTCATGTTAAAGAACCTAGTTTGAGATTTGCAAAATGGGGAGTTTTTCTGCTGGAAGCAGCCACTGCAGCACAGTGTGGTCATAAAGGGATGGGAACTGAGCAACGATGCTTTGTTTAAATTGCACAGCCTACCCAATCTTTAACTGGTATGAAGGGGCACAAAGTTTGCCAAGAAAATATCCCCCACAGCATTTTACATCACTGCCAGCAAAATGAACCTCTGATACAAGACAGGATGGATCCATGTTTTCATGATGTTTATGCTAAATTCTGACCCTACCATCCAAATGCACAGCAGAAATCAAGACTCAGCAGGCCAGCTAATATTTTTCCAGTTTTCTGTTGCCCAAATGCTGCCGTAGCTCATCTGCTACATGGTTCAATAAGTTGTGCATTCAGAGACGCTCTTTTGCATAACTTGGTTATAACGAGTGGTTATTTCAGTTACTGTCACTTTCCTGTCAGCTTGAAGCAGTCTGGCACCTCTGACTTCTGGCATTAATAAGGCATTTTTGCCTTTTCGAGAAATGCCGCTCACAATTTTTTCTTTTTATGACCATTCTTGGTAAAAACTAGAAATAGTTTTGTGGAAAAATCCCAGCAGATCAGCAGTTTATAAAATGCTCAGACCAACTTGTGTGACACTAACAATCATGCTATGTTCAAAGTAATTTAAATCACCTTTCTTCCCCATTCTGACTGATTCTGAGTTGACATGTCTTTAAGTAAAGCACATTCAAATTTTATAGTCTATAGACCATTGACCATGTCATAATCCTGCTGAGCTGAAAGCTTTGCAAAAGAAAGGCATGATACACAAATGAATAAATAAAGAATGTTTAATCCTGATTTCAGTTTTATAGCAGAAATATTGCTGACATTAGGCTTTAATTATAAGATTCACCTGAATAAAAAATGCATGCAGGTGGATTGTGGCTGAGTGTACCTCAGTGTTAAAACACAGGTGTTCTCACAGGTGAATTTAGTTTTTCTGGCTAATTACACCCATGCTCCTTGTACCAGTAAGAATGATAAAAGGTGTAATTTGTGGCAGCCTGACAGATGCAGCGAAGCTTGCAGGAGCGTGAGGGAGACGTCAGTCAAACATACTCTGTACACACCCATACACTCCTGAGTCTAATGGGGCATCTTAAGAGCCACCATTTGTGAAGCTGTAACATGGGAGTGGAAAGCTGTTAACAACACGTGTCACTAAAGAAGAGGGGAAAAAAGCCTCTTTTAGAGATATTTCGATGTAGGAAGTAATGCAGTATTGAGCTCCAAATCGCTTACTCATTCAAGGCGCTGAGTTGGCTCACGGACATGACGTGCTATTTGAACAGAGCCTTCATGTCACATTTTCAAGTGAGAAATTTATGGACTGTAATGTTCCAAAGAAATTAAGATAAATCAAATTAAATTTACAAAAGTAAAATAATAAGAAGAAATAATAAAAATTCAAAAAATAATAATGGTTGGAACTTCATTTTGTTTGTTTATCATTTAAGTGCCCTTCCAGGAAATTTTCATTTTGATTTGTTTGTTAATCTGTATAACTGTACTAATAATCTCACACTGTCCCACGCCATTGGATGACAGCAATAAGGACCAGTTGTGGAATATTCTGCTTCATACTATTAATTTTAGATTTTTTTTTATAAAGTTATGAATCTATAAATATATTATTATTGTAGTTGAAGCTACCCAGCAGTGTGTAACTGATTTTTTTTTAAAAATCCCCAGAAGTAACATTAATGAATTATTTTGATCAAATTATATCATGTATATGATTCTGCAAAATGAGTACATACCCTTTACACTGGTGCTTTAAATATATTTGATGCTAAAACTTATGAGCTAAGACTTTAAGTAAGTAAGGGTCAAAATGCATCTTTTTCCATTTGTTTTAGAGTCATTCACTACAAAATGATGTATAAGCTCCTGTGCAGGGCCACTTCTCAAGCATTATGTCTGTATGACTGTATGACCTGGAAATCACAGGTTGCACACACTGTTTTGTTTACTACAATTATTTCTGATTAGATATTACTTCATTTCCTAACAGATACAGACAAAATAAGTAAGAAGAAAACAAGTGAAAATATTTCCACGGGTCAGTTTTTACAAAGAAACTGCAGTGTGGTCTGTTCCACTTGACATATTGTTGCTCATAGAACAGTTAAATGCCAGTTTTACTGTTTTACAAAAATAAAGACAGAGTAATTTAAAGCTAAAAAATTGAGACCGTACCCCCAGGCTATTGCAGCCCTAAAACTGATGTACCACAGTAAGAGGATTTGGACCTACTTCATAAAAAAAAATGCATCATATTTTTGGACTTTTTCTAAAACTGTTATAGAGTTAGCAGGGAAAAAGGGAAACATTTTTCAGTAACCTACTAGAAATACATACCATTGCAGAATTCAGCTGGCGTATAATTTTTTGTGTTCCTGTTATTAGTTGTAACCAAACTGTTTACTGCAGCTGTGATCACTTTTTTAAAAATTATTATTGCATCATTCACTACATTCCAGTTGAGGACTTTTCCTGATCCCTGCAAATTTCCTTGTTCTGGTTTCCTTAGCATTGTACTGCAACACTAAAGAAACCAGAATAATGAAAAGTAATAAAACACTTAAAAAAAAAATTAATATAAGTGCTGTTATGGCCTGTATTCCTATAGCAATCTCTGCATTTTATGCTGTTTTTTACTATTCCAAAGAGAAATAAGTTGCAAGTTTGCAAAGGAAAGAGAAATTTAAAGCAGGAAAGATACAGCTGACAAAATGCATTAAGAAAAGCATTTTAAAAAAAGAGTAATTTACAGACATTGTTGTTATCGGATTTCCTCTGTGCCAAAACACACACAAGAACGGTGCCTTTGAAAGAAGCTTCGGGGTATTAAATCATATTGTAGCTGCAGTGAGCATGTCTCAAAACAATCCCTGCATGGATTTATATCTGATTATTAAAAATAAATGCATTTTTGGCATTTACACATAATATCCAGCTGCCATTTGCTAGAAGCTGATAACTGCAAAAGCACATGAAACCTCAATGTGCTTCCTCTCTGCTAATTTTCTCTTGCCAATTATGTAATAATCTTCAGCTTGCTTTAACACCTAAGAGATTTCCACAGACACCCTTCAACTGCAGTTTTGCTCTAACCAAGAAAGCAACGGTTTTGTAACATGTTACAAAACTGAACTGAATAACGATTGTGAAATACCTCTTTAATTATCAGATATCAAGGGATTTTAACTAGTGACTCTCATGCCAAACAGCTGGTCAGGTTACATATTTTTCCAGTTCCTCACTTAGCTGAAATACCTTCTCTGCACGCTAGATATCTCTTAAATAAAGAGATTCCCCCGGCATTTGATGAGGCATTCATGTTCATTTATTATGGAATAAACCCCACATTCATCCTTCATACACATTGCCAGCCTGCATTTATATCTTTATATCAGTCTTACTCCAATGTTTGGAGTGATATTTGGTGTAACAGTCAAATGTCTGGTGTAAAGGGGTCCAATTTCACTGCAATTGCTTGTGTGTGACAAATAAAGGTTCCATTCCATTCCAAATAAATCCTGATAGTTTTGCTAAAGTTGTGGCACACTCTCTTCATCTCAGTCATTCAGTGTAAAACTCATGATGCTGTTTTAAATCAGTGTTTTTTGTTGTTGTTGTTTTGTTTTATCACCATGACATTCTCATGATCTAACAGGTATCTGGCAAACCATCTAGAGTTAAGAGTAGAGATAATTAATCTAACATGTAGCTGGAACAAAACCCCCAAAACAAAAATAAACCTTTGAAATAATCAGAAACAACCGTATTTATTGGCCAAGTATATGCACAAATACATACAAGGAATTTGGTTCCGGCTGATGGTGTCTCTCAAGTACAACAATGTAAAACACACAGTATATACAATGAGCAATATACACAAACCACAATATATAAAAAAACAATCTAATCCTTATATACAAAAAATACAGAATTACAAAAATAAATACTACAAAGTGTACATGAGTGCAGTTGCAGTCTGGAAGTGTGAAGCAGTGTGACAGTTCAACTATTTAGGAGGGAAATAGCGAGGGGAAAGAAACTGTTCCTGTGTCGGGTGGTCCTGGTCTGCAGGCTTCTATACCGTCTGCCAGAAGGCAGCAGGTCAAAAAGTCTGTGTCCAGGGTGTGAGGGATCTGTGATGATTTTCCCTGCCCGTTTCCTGGTTCTTGTGAGGTACAGGTCCTGGATGGAGGGCAGGGGAGCGTCGGTCATCTTTTCTGCTGCTCGTACAGTCTACTGCAGTCTGCACCTGTCCTGTTTAGTGGCTGCTCCATACCAGACTGTGATGGAGGAGCACAGGACAGACTCAATGACTGCGGTGGAACTGAATTGATTAAAGTATAGAGTTTGAGTAAGAAATATTTTGGTAACAAGAGTTAGAAGAAGCTCCATATCAGAGTGGAATCCCCAAAATAGTAGGAAATAGGACAGGACCCCCGGGAGTCAAGGCACTGGTGCTGGTAGAGACAAAGCAGATGGGGACTTGGATCAGGATCTCTGAGTGACCAGAAAGAGGTGGAGATGGGGAAGAAATGGGTTCCATGAATGAAAGTCTGAAAGGCAGAATGACAGAAGAACACTGAGAATTTGGAGCACAGGGAATAGAGGCTGACTGACTTGCCAAATGCAGGCAAAAAGATCATCGGACCAGGATGATGACAATAGAATTGACTGGGAAAGCAGAAGCGACATAAAGAATAGACTAGCAGCCTCATCCCCAACGAAGGCAGGAAGATGAAAGAATTTCGATCTAGTTATTGGACACACACAAAAAACGAGTTGTTTTGACCTATAGCTGTATGTTATTCCGTTTCAGCTGCAGTTTCCCGGACACATTGGAGAGATTACATCGATCAGCTAGTTTTGGGAACGTCTCGACTCGACAGGTTGTCATGAATTTTCAAACAGCATGCATCATCCATAATGCACGGAACCTTTTTAGTTGCAGTTTATTTGTTTTTCAGATGTTAGGTTGTCATGTTTTAATAATACGTGAACAGATTTTTGTAGTAACATGTTTTATATCATATTTAACGTCAGATATTTTAATTGGTTTTTTTTTTCTTCGCTGTTTGTTTGGAGTATAATGTGCAATGTTGATAATGCACTATGCGAGGTGCTGCACAGTTAAGGCACATGATTTGTTACTGAATAATGTGGCTAATGATTCCAAAAGCTTTCATTTAGAGAGTTTTTGACATTAAACGGTTCTCAAATTTAATATGATATCTGAGTGTTTCTTAATTTTATACTCCTCAGTTTAATTTTTTTTCTTGTTTAGTCCAATGAGAAATTCATTGCCAGGAACATCACTAGTTTTCATGTACCCAGAGTAGATACTTACCCCCAAAACAGCTCTGAAATAGGTTCTACCAGGGATGTTCTTATGGTGGCAACACACATAGCTTCTATGGTGGAAAACAGATGGCAAATTGATGAGCAATACCACTAAAAAGAATGATGAGTTTGTAAAAAATGATCAAGATGCAATTAATGATAACAAGTTGTACACTGGCTATAAATGTCTTTGGTCGCTCTAAGCAAAAAAAGCAGGGTGAATATGGAATAAAACTAGAATGAACAAGTTAGAAGAGATTTAATTTTTACTCAAAGCTGTAATTAATCATTTCTGGCTAAAGATGGATGGCACCAGAAATGGGAAACAGAACAAAAAGCAGAAATTATAGGTTATTTTACCTTCCCCTTCGAGTGGAGTCTAAGCAAGGTGCAACCTTGAAGCAAATGGAGACTTGTATCAGCGTTTTACTCCTGTTATTTTTTCCCTCCATTTCAGACTTTGTATAACCTTATCCAATTTGCAAATGGAAGCACTCTGTGAAGTCATCAAAATTAAATAAGGTACACACACAGTGAGATAAAGTCCTAGGCCTCTCTTCTGTTGATATATTCATTATTCCTAATGTAAGAACAGCAACCACCATTTTTTCACAGAGAATGTCTGTTGCTAACATTTTTTTCTCAAACAGCAAACATGTAACTGCAGGTTCCCAACTTTATTAAACTGCGGATAAGCCTAGCAACAATATTAATCCAGCTGATTATAAATTATTAGGTAATCTTTTGGAAAAAAAACATGCTATGCTTTGTAAAATAAATAAATGCTGACAGAAGTAAATAAATGATCATGTTTTAAGTTTAATGGTTAAGTTTAGTCCTCACAAGAAATTTTTTAAGCAATAAAAGGGAATGTAACTAAAATGAAATAATAATCAACACCAGCGTCTAGACAAAATAAGGGCAAGTATAATATCAATTTGTGTCCAAATTGATCACACCATGATTGCTTCACGATTGGACATATTCCTATTTCCAAACAATAACGAGACGGTAAACTTTTAAAGGTTAAAAAATGCCTAACAAAACTTCTTGTTTATTTTTTAAAATATATTAACTTAGGGTATGGCTTGTGGCCATAACACCCTGAGCACACTTTGTCTGAGCTCGGAAACGTGCTTGGAAAGGAGACTTGTCCTTCAGTATGCATATTATACAAATAGGACTGCTTTCTTCCATTTGCACAGTATGGCTAAAATTAGAAACATCCTGTCTCAGAGTGATGCTGAAAAGCTAGTTCATGCATTTATTATTTCTAGGCTGGACTACTGTAATTCGTTATTATCAGGCTTTTCTAAAAATTCCCTGAAAAGCCTTCAGTTGAACAAAAACGCTGCTGTGAGAGAACTGAGAGGAACTAGAAAGCGAGAACATATTTCTCCTACACTGGCTTCCCTTCATTGGCTCCCTGTTAAACACAGAATTTAATTTAAAACCAGCTCCACAAATACAAGGTCTTGAATGATCACGCCCCATCTTTTCTTCAAGACCTCATAGTATCATATCACCCCAATAGAGCACTTCACTCGTAGACTTCCTAGGGTATTCCCAGGCCCCTCTTTTGTGGAACCAGCTCCCAGTTTGGATTCAGGAGACAGACACCTTCTCTACCTTTAAGATCAGGCTTACAACTTTCCTTTTTGATAAAGCATATAGTTAGGGCTGGATCAGGTGACTCTGAACCCTCACTTAGTTATGCTCTAATAGGCCTGGGCTGCTGGGGTACTGAGTGTTTTTCTTCACTCACTATGTGCTTACCCACCACTCTGTAAAAAGGGGTTTTTCCTTCCAATTGTCATCAGGTGGGTTTGTTTGATTGTTGGGGTTTTCTCTGTATTATTGTCTATACCTTACAATATAAAGCTTCTTGAGGTAACAGTTCTTGTGATTTGGCGCTATATGAAAATAAAATTGAATTGAATTGAGTTAGACATTTATGATTGTGACAAGAATGACAGATCCAACCACACAGTTTGCACTTTTATTCGGTTGTAGCTTCTTTCAACTCGGTCGCAGTTTTTCAGCTGCTTCTCACACCCACAACAACACACCTCAGGTCCCGGCATGTCTTATAGCTGGGGAGTCTTATACAGGGGAGGCATGATGAACTGATGGAGTTCCAGTGTGTCAGCCTCTCTTGCAGCCGTGCCACAAACCACGCCCCGCCATAATGACGTCTTGACTGTTGTATTGATTATATTGTTCTGTAAATAATGAGATTCACAGAACAATCCAGAATTGCATTCTGGCAGCTTCACTTGCTGAGTAAATCACTGTGGGAGTTTAAAACAATATGAACAGGAAACATAGAGATGTTTGCTCAGTAAGTCTGAGAGTAAGGTCACCACCATAGACAGAGTAAAATGTGGTACTTTTTAGCATCTGGAGCAAACATAAATTGAGGTAGTTTCTTATTGGCATCTGCCCGTATATATAATATTTCAACAAATATCAACACCTTTACTCTGTCTGTGGGGATGGTGTTTGCTCTGTGTTGTAGCATCTTGATGACACCTAGTGTGATCCAGTGTTATCAGGACATTACAAAACACAGCATAACACATCCCCACTGACACAGATGCCACAGAAGCAAAATAAAATCATATCAGTGAGACCCTGAGTAAATTTGACATTTGTCAAAGCTAGGAAGGCACCAAAATAATGCTCCAGGCATTCCAAGAGAGAAGAAGGATGACCTCTGCCTAAGCACAATCCTTTAGTGATCCTTTATATGTCAGGAGTAGTGGAACAGCTGAGATGCATTTTCCCTAAAGACCAAATCTATGGCTTTCAAACCCTAAAGCATGCTAGGCCACAAATTGGTCCACCCTAACGACTGAGTAATATGAGTGTACATTAAGTACAGAGAGAACTGCTGTTAAATACACATCACAGAAACCAAACAACCTCTGGATGAAGTGTAAACGTCACGGTAGCAAGACACAACTGAAACTAATTAAGACAATAACAAAACAAGTCACACCAATGGAAAGGCACAAAAGAAAAACGGGAAGTAATAGAACATCTAACACAGAGGTGGCAGCTTAACCACAAGAAACTTCTTCTATCACACCAGGGAGGCTAAATTGTCACGATCGCAGGCGGCAGATCATGTGCGTTTCTAAGTGAGGACCCAAACGCAGACGAAACAAGCCGTGGAAACAAACTGAAATTAAACCAAGGGTGAGCCGTTTTATTTAGGCTGAAGAGCAGGTATAAAACAAAGGCAAAAGCTGACCATGAGAGCTAACTAAACTGGGAAGAAACTAAACACTAAGAACATTATACATGGACCATGGAACCGAGAGACATGGGACACCTCGGACTCCTCGGACCTGTGACATGAAGAATAACAGACGATCTGACGATTAACACGGGGAAACTCACACAATAAATACACATGAGGGTGACGAGGGAAGTGCAAACACACGGGGGACCCAGCTTGGGGAGAATAAACATAATGACACAGGAGGAAGCAAGACTGAACACAGTGAACACAGGACACAAGACTGTTAAAATAAAACAGGGAACAGAATAAGACGCAGACTAGACACACAGCTTAACACTGGGACTGGGGGGGAGAAACAGACATGGGAACATGGAATCAGAAACGGGAAACAAAAGACAGTGACATGACTAGGACACGAGGGAGCGAGGGACAAGGGGAGAGAGAGAGAGAGGGGGAGACATGACGGGTTGGGGAGAACATACATGAACGCACACGACAGACAGAGGAGACATGGAATGAAACACGAGGGGAACATGGGAAGAGAAAAGGGAGAGGAGACATAACCGCAAGACTAGGATCTGGAGAGTGAGGGACATGAGAACACAAAGGAAACCTGACAGACAACAAACGATAAACTGCAAAGACAAGAAAAACTCAAAACACAGAAAGAACTAAACTCAAGGCTAAACTGTAAAACTTGAACTTAAACCATCTTTATAATATAAAAGTCACAAAAACGCTATAAACTCAAATTGCTGGGTGACAAAACCCAGCGTCCTGACACTAAATAAGGCTGAATATTAATAATCAATATTACACAACCTGGAATACAAAGTAACAAGATTAACAAATGAGAATCTTAAAGAGTCATAATGAAAAGCTAACTACAATCCAGAAAAACAAAATCCACAGACCATGACAACCACTTGATAATGTCTGAACTAGAATCGGTGTAAATGGATGAAACCAGCATGGACATACAAGAAAAATGGTAAAAAGCCCCTACTACTACTACTCTGGTTGATAGGTTGATTAGGTATCAACATTGTTGTTTGACCTGATTTGTTCCAGTGATGAAAATACACATTGGTTTATAACAGGTCTCTAAAAGGGATTAAGCAACACATGCAAAAGTGAATATTTGTAACTGTCACACTCTACAGGTAGCAGGTACGGATAAAATGCTATACATCTGAATATACACTGCAGTCCTGTTGATATACACGTGTACAAGTGTCAGCATTGTACAAACATGTATTTAGTGAAAATGCCCAGGCATGTAGCTGACTGAAAAGTGCCCTCTTCCATGGTCTCCTGTCAGTTTCACTGAATTTACTTTAATCTTAAAGGGGACTTAAAACTATTCTGCAGCATGTTAAAGCAATTTTTGATCTTAGGTATGCATACCATTATCTTGATATTTTTAATAAAACACCTTCAAAGCACAGTCAGCAGCAGTCTCATGATCTCAGGACACAGTCACCTCTTATGAGATGCAATCAGCCTGAAGATGCACTTGGCTCCCTCAGAAGGACCAGTTGGTAATCAGAGCCCTGAAGTGGCTGAGACAATTAGCACTAAAATACACTTCAGTCTTATGTACAAACGGCTTCTAATCCCTACGCTGTATGCATCACTTTGCCTTCATTTCATAATATTTATCATTTAGTAATGACAAAAAACATTACTCTTCTGGAACCAACAAACACTTGTTGTGAAGAGCATCCCAGACAGGAAAAGTGAGACTTATTTCCAAACACAGTTTCTTTTCTGTCAGTGTGCACCAGCACGGAGACATTTTTTTATTAACGGTCTGGACCGTCAGTTAGAAAACAGAGACTATGGGTTTAAAGTGCTAAATTTTGCTCAAAGGTTGTGAAGCTTATTAATATTATAAGACAGAATTTCTTTTAAATATACAAGAAGAGAGCTTTATAGACAGTGCAAGACACTGGGCCTCATTTATTTATGTTAGCATAGTGATGGCAGCCCGGACTGTGTTAGTCCTTTTTCTATATGTTGATGCACAGGGTTGCATATGTGTTAAAGTGGAAATACTTTTAAGATTATTATTTAAGTGAGTTTCTAAATTTCAACTTGGCGTCTTCTAAGGAGCTTGGAAAGAAAAGCGTCTGGACTTCTTTAAGTTTCTTGAAGACGTTTCACCTCTCATCCGAGAAGCTTCTTCAGTTCCAGACGTTTTTCTTTCCAAGCTCCTTAGACTACCATGACCTGGATGACTGAGAACCTTCACAGACAACTTGGCTTCTTGTTGTCTCTGTGTTTTGTGGTTACCCAGTTAGTTACTTCCTGTTTTATTTTCTCAGTTCTCTCTCCCGTGCCTTCCTGCCCTCCAGTTTTTTCCTTGATTAGTTACAGTTGTGTCCTCTCCTGTGAACCTTACTGCTTGCAATCCTCTGATTACCTTGGATATATGCAGAAGTACAGCTTTTACACCTATTATTTGTCATGGCATCAGTTTGGCTTCTCTTGTGTGCTCCTTGTACTTTCTTTAGAGAACTTTGTTATTCGCTGCTGTATTGCCTGTTTAAGCTTGTGGTTTCTCTGGAGTTTGTACTTTCTGGACTTAGTATTGACCTAATAAAAGCTTTGCCGTTTGTTTATTGAGTCTGCATTTGGGTCCACCTTCTGCAAATTATCATAAACGCTGACAAAATTATAACAAAAAATAACATTGAAATTGTTGATTTCACTTGTTTGAGTTTGTACTGCCATTCCCAACGCATAGAGGAGCAAAATGCAGAACTAAGCTGCTGAAACAGGTGAGCTGCAACACAAACAAATCACAGCTTTACTGTTCCATCATGTCAGATGTCAGACATATTTTTTGTTTACTGTTATTAACCATGCAACGCCATGTGTATCATAGTTTGAGCTGTTGACTAAAGTCAAAAATTTTCTCTTAAAATTCAAAATCACTTGTTGCAGTACTGGTTATTGTGTTGAAATGATGTGCATGAATGTTTAATGGATAGACAGGTCTTAGTAGTTAAGGTAGTTTATTTAATTCAGCTCTCATTATCATAATGAATGTTTAAATTTAAAAGAAATGCTAAAATGATTATGGTAAATTTGGTATAAATTAATTATAAATAGTACTGGCAGTATGCTGCGTGTTTTGTCAGGAATAAAAACTTAAAATTAAATCAAGCTATTACAATGAATACAATTTTAAGTGTTTAGGAAATCAGTAACAAAATGATTTTATGAGCAATGGAGACAGCAGGTTTGGTCTGATAATAACTAATGAGTTATTTGAGGTAACATAGTGTTTGTTGCACAGGGTGCTAAATGCAGTGTTACACTGGTAAGCTGCCATTTTCCTGCAATGCTATGGCGTTATTTCCCCAGCTGCACTGGTCTGATACCTTAGTGACCACCACAGTGGGAGGGGGCATTGCATCACACTGTAATCTTTGTGTCAGAAATCATCTTGCTTACTCCACTGCTCATCTGCTCAGTGCAGGTGACCTGTTCAGTGCAGCCATGCCTCCCTAGAATCACCAACTCTCTTTATATGTTTTGTTTGTCATTTTTCTTTTATGGTACAGTTGAAAAAGTATTATTGGGATCATGTTGATTAGATATCGTAACTTGAGATTGATATGAATGCACAAAATCATGAAAATGGTGGTTTAGCCACAGCTGTGTCTATTTGTTTTAGACAGTAGTGACACTGTCACGAAAACTGTTGCTTTTGTGAACGTTCCTGCCAAGACAAGGGAAAGTAGTGAAAGCATAAGGGTAACCATTACATCAACTACAATTATAGCAGCTCAGCTATGAAGCACCAGACTACATAAAGTGTGGTCGCACAAAGTGCTGGGGCACATAGTGAGTAATGGACTTCAATGCCCTGCTGATTCAATAACTGCAGAGTTCCAAACTGCAGCACAAAAATCAGCACAGGAACTGTGCACTGGAAGCTTCATGGCATGGGTTTCCATGCCGAGCTTCTTCAGGTGTAATGAGCAGTTGGACCCAGTAGTTTTGTCCATATAGTGTATATCTTTTCATTTTAGTGATGGTACTGGTGACTAGGTGTGATTTTGAGTAGTCCTCCACCTGTCAATGTAATAATATAATGCTTATATCACTCAAGAGAGTGTGTGTGTGTGTGTATGTATGTATATATATATATATATATATATATATGTGTGTGTGTGTGAAAGGGTCTACCATGGCAATTTCATCCTGGGTGAGGGACCAGACAATGAGTGATTCAGTAGACCCCTGGCTTCAGTCCTGACTCCCCTCTGGAATCAGGACTGACCTCCAGCAGGCCACAAATGTGTATGTGTCTGCTCAAATGGCTGAGCAGACACATGCACATTTGTGGCCTGCTGGAGGTCATTTTGCAGGGCTCTGGCAGTGCTCCTCCTGTTCCTCCTTGCACAAAGGTGGAGGTAGTGGTCCTGCTGCTGGGTTGTTGCCCTCCTACAGCCTCCTCCACGTCTCCTGGTAGCGCCTCCATGCTCTGGACACTACGCTGACAGACACAGCAAACCTTCTTGCCACAGCTCGCATTGATGTGCCATCCTGGATGAGCTGCACTACCTGAGCCACTTGTGTGGGTTGTAGACTCCGTCTCATGCTACCACTAGAGTGAAATCACCGCCAGCATTCAAAACTGACCAAAAC
>VVHJ01026277.1:0-21272 GCA_015107715.1 Tylochromis polylepis
ACCAGTTCCCACTAATATCCAACAACTTCGCACAGCCATTGAAGAGGTGTGGACCAACATTCCACAGGCCACAATTGACAATCTGATAAACTCTATGCGAAGAAGATGTGTTGCACTGCATGAGGCAAATGGTGGTCACACCAGATACTGACCGGTTCTGAGTCCCCAGACCCCCAATAAAGCAAAAAACTGCACATTCCAGGGTGGCCTTTTATTGTGGGCAGTATAAGGTACACCTGTGCACTACTCATGATGTCAGATCAGCATCTTGATGTGGCACACCTGTGAGGTGGGATGGATTATCTTAGCAAAGCAGAAGTGCTCACTATCACACATTTAGACTGATTTGTGAACAATGTTTGAGAGAAATGGTAATATTGTGTATCTGGAATGAATTTTAGATCTTTAAGTCCATCTCATGGAAAATCGGAGCAGAAACAAAGGTGTTGCATTTATATTTTTGTTGAGTGTAGTATGTTATCATTGATAACACAGTTTGTGTTATCAATGATTTGACTGAACTGAAAATTAGTGAAAAAGCAGGTAATGTCCAAAGACCCTGGAACATTATTACTAAGAATTTTGCACAGTACTGCAGGTAGCCTCCTAGATCCATGAAAGGGAACATGAGCAAAGTGGCATTTCAGTTCTCAGCAGCATTGATATCACACTAGCCTCAGTGCGTTTCATGCAGATGGATTTTTAAGGTCAGGCGAGCGCTCTTTTGGGTCAGCAGGTAGGACAAAGAACTGAATTATTCCATTTCCTTTTCAAAATTGAACTGTTGTTACTGGAGGTTTCTAATCTGGGTCAGAGAAAGCTGCGAGATGGAAGAGTCATTATTCGCTCCGGGCTGCCAGGTGGACTCAATCTGTATAATTATCAGGTCAAAGAGGTGCTCTGCATTGCAGCCTCTCTGAGCCAATCTCACCTCTGACCCCTGAGGTGGCAGCAGTCACCAGCCCTCAGTTCGCTGCTCAACCATCACGTTTCTGACAGCCTTTCATATCAGCGATGGATGGAGTGTTTGCAGACAGGCAGCCTGACCAGACACAGCAAAGAGGCCCCCGGGGATGCACTACTCAATGCCACCGCGGCCGGATGGGCCCCTTGAGTGTGAGAACGGAAGGCAGGGGAATTTCACAAGAAGTTGCTTGTTTGAGGAGGTACAGTAGCGTCCAGCCGCATGTATGCAAATTCACACACGCCCACGCATGGATGGACGCTGTTAGCTGTTTATTTGTGAAATTCCACAACTGCTGTCAAAACCTCCTTTATAACTTCCAGGAGGAAAGCTCTAGATGTTTTAGACATTTTGGAGCAGGGATGTTCGTTAAGGGGCCACAATTAGTCTACTTTGATCCTATATGTGCTGTACCCCCCCAAAAAATAATTTATAATATCTTTGTAGGTTGTAAGAAGAAGCTTCTCGGATGACAGGTGAACCATCTTCAAAAATTTATAATGATTTATAAAAAAGCTGCAAATTTTCCCCTTTTTGTTACTGTGAAAAGTCAAACTTGATACTGAAAATGGTCAAATTTAACTATTTGTCTGTATTTACTTCTTTAAAAACAAACAAAAAAATGTCAGGAATTAGAATCACTTTTACTATTACTTCACTTCACTTTCCAGATCTTCCAGATATTAATGAGAACCAATTACCAATAACTTATATGTAATTTTCATTTTAAGCAATTTTAACACTTTGTACTGTTTGATTTAGAGTTTCATTATCTACAAAAAAGTTCCTGTTTGATCTTGTAATCATATTCATGATGATTTGCTTTTTATCTATGTTAATTATCACTGCACAGTGATGACTGCATTAATTTAGGTGAATGATTTCAGTACTGATGCACTGATTTAAGTCTTTTTTTGGCTCAACGTCTTTAGTTCACCGTCAGTGTCTTTGACAGATTAGTGACATGGTGTTGTGTTTCTGAGGTCTTTTTTTCTCTCTGTTACTTCTTGTATCAGATCACTGCTGAGTAATGACGTGACAGATGGCGGACAATTAGATCAATTCGTTTTAAGGTTGAGTCACAAGTATTTGTAAGGACCAAGAGGAACACCTTTTCATTCCAGGAAAATGAATTATTTATTGAAAAAATGCTGCCTATATGAACTCATACATAGACAACCTTCTTATCTCTAAACATAAGAGGTATTTGAAGGAAACTTTTTCCCATTTTCATGCACACAAGCTTATGAAAGGGTTTACAAGTCGCAGGTCCTCTTTATTAATGGTTTTAAGATTTTCAGCACCGACTGATTTGCTAACAGGAAATAGGAAATGTGGTTGAGTAGCGCAGAAAACTGAACGCAGCAAAAGGAAACTTTCAATTAACGGAAAAGTTTGCGCTGCGATTTTTTAAGCAGCTGTGATCGGACTTTGGAGGTGTGCAGCCTGTTGCCTTCAGCTCTTCATCTAACAGCTCACTGTGGCTGCTCCATTACTTGATCCATTACTCCCTGCAGTGTTACAAATTGATCCGCTGTCGAAAAATACTAAAAATGACTTGCTTTATAGATGCATTGTTGATGAATGGCAGTACTAAATGCTAAGCTTCCTTGAATTCAAACCTTTGGAAACCTTCGCCATGTTAAAATACTTTCTGACTTAGTTTCTTTTAGAATAGATCAGTCTATATTGATATGCAACACTTCACCAACTATCCAAACATATGTGAGGGAAAAAAAGCGAGTGACAGAGATGAAAACACACGGGAGGTATATGGCCTAAATTTGGACTGTTTGCTTGTCTCATAGGAGCTCCTGAACTGAGCTGTCCCGTCCTGACAGGTTGACACCATCATTTACTCATCAGTTCAAGGTCGCTTCACAGATTGACAGATAAGGCTTTGGACCAGGGGGATAGCTGACAGTGGGGCTTTGGGTCTGTTGTTCAGCTGCTAAGGCTGTGTTTACTCTCCGTTGTCTCTGAGCAGCACCCCATCAAAAGCCAGCTTTGCCATTCTGGATTCAGTGAGAGTGAAAGGAAGAAGAAGAAAAAAAAGTCTGGGGACAAAGAGAGAACAGGAGGAAGAGGCGGGGAAGGGGGGAGGGGAGGAGTGATGAGCTGTCTGTGGCCTGAGAGGAGGGAAGGGCCCAGGGATATGACTGATTACAGGCGAGGTCAGAGTTCAAGGCCAATGCTCAGGCCCCAGCTCGCTGTAAAGTGGGCAGGAAAGGGGGATGTGGGGCACAGAGAGGGGCCTGCAAACAAGAAAGGCAGGTCTTGGTGAAAGAAAGTAAAAAAAAAAAGAAAGAACAGAAAAGAAAAGAAAAGAAAAAAAACCCTTTGAAAGGATTCTGCTACAAAATGACCGGGTTTGTGTGGTGCCCTGTTCCTTCAGATGTTGGTTATTAATCTGAAAATACACCACGCCTCTCACACACAATTGAAAATGTTCTTTTAATTACTACATAACTTTGTACACAGATGAAAAAGGATCCTTAGTCGATCTGAATGATTAAAATGTAATGATTTTTTTTTCATTCTTCTCTTTTTTTTCACCACAAGGGAGAATTTAATTTTCATCCACTGCAGTAAAACTAAACAGGCTGACTTTCAGCCTCTCAATTATTAAACTGTCGGAGATCACAGCTTGTGTTTGTTGAGGGATCATGCACAGCAGCTTTGGAGATGTAAGAACGAGGTATAATTATGCAACTCTGAGAGGGTTTAAATAACCAGGATAGCATATTTCACAGGAGATTGGCCAGCAAATGCTAATAATGAAGGGGCTTTATAATAATGCTGGCAGTGTGTGTGTGTGTGTGTGTGTCTGTAGTGTCATATTTGTTGGGTTGTGACAGGAAGAACACACACCTCACGTGTTTACAGAAGCAGCCAATCAGCTTATTTCTAACATCACTGCTTATTGCCCACACAGCCTCGTCGTTTTCCTGCGTTTGGCGAAAAAAGCGTTCGCGCGGCTGAAGAGTAAAGGGCACCACACTTGTGAATTGTCATGTTGGATTATATGTGTGTGCAAAATGAATGATGGCATGCACCATGGGGCTATTTTACACATACGGACTTGATTTTTGATTAATGTGTATGCGTGCGTGCGTATGAATGAAATGTACAATCGATTCCCCTTCCTTCCCTCTTTGCTCTTGAAGGTCAGCATCATGAGAGTAGTCAGTGACTGTATATACTGTTACACCAACCACACACATTAATTAAAATCTCTTTCCTAGGTATGTTGCACTGTGTACTCAAGCCTACACTATCTGACAGTCTCTGAATCTCTCTCTCTGTACATATCTGTGAAAACAGAATAATTGTGCTACCCGGAGCTGTTGAGTGAATTTGCATATCATTATATATCGTTTGTTTTAGTTAGGTTCAGCCGGTAAATTCTGCCTGATCCATATATATATATATATTTTTTTTTTTTAGGACCTCCAGAAAACACACTACACAGTTTTTCAGGCTCTGGGTAAAACTCACCCCACTGTGAATTTGCCAGCCAAGTGAATTTAATATACACTAAATATATACTAAAATCTGCAAGATGTTTATACTTCAGTGGGAGAGCCACATGTAGTTTAACCCCTCACTTCACCTCAAATGTATGCACATGAGATATAACGAGTGCAGTAGATGAGTAATCTTATGTAATTATGACTCAAATATATGACTTTAAATATCCAGAGATTGACTAATGAATCTAAAAGCGTTCATAATTTTTCTCCACGTCATCAAATCCTGGCAACTATTGCACGATTAATCTTAAATGTAGACATAAGCTGTACATAAATGATGCACTTTCAATTCAATTCAGTCCATGTTTATTTATTTAGCACCAATTCACAACAACAGTTGCCTCAAGGCGCTTTAAGGTAAAGCTTCATCTTTACCTTAAAGTGCCTTGAGGTGACTGTTGTCGCTAGTATTTGGGGAGAAAACCCCGACAATCAGACGACCCTCAATGAGCAAGGATCGTGGGAAGGAAAAACTCCCTTTTAACGGGAAGAATCCTCCAGCAGAATCAGGCTCAGGGAGGGCCAGCCATCTGCTGTGACCGGCTGAGGCGTGAGGGGAAAAAGAAAAGAAAGCACAGGGAGACAGGACAATACTGAGCCATCACCTGTGGGTTTGGGGACTAAGCTTCTATTTTGGTATTTTTAAATAAAAAGGTGGAGGATGTGTCATGCTCACATAGTATAGCAATTTTTCAATCACAAGGTAAAGAAGCACTAAATCAAACCCTGCTTTATCATCTTTTTTATGTATTTGTTAAATTTGTTTTTAATGATTTTATGACCTGAATGTTTTTTATTAAGTAGGAGTTAAACCTAGTGATGAAGACCATAAATTCATCAGGAAAGACTTTACAGAGAATGTAAATCAAGTGAGAAGTAGAACATGTTTCTAAATTCACAATTTTCTTTGGCCGTTAGAAAAAATGCAGACTTGAGGCACTGGCTTTACTCTCCAGGAGACTACATCCATCTTTTAAACACAGGGTATATCTTGAGAATTTAAAAACACTGCTGTCCACTTAAACAGGTTTTTGTTTAATCATAAACGATCAAGTGGTTCATATTTTTTTCAACACAAATGACTTTTCTCCCTCCTAAACTCACTGAATTATTTTAGCAGTTTATAACTACCAAACAAATATACAGTATGTGCAAGGGGAAAATGATACAAGGAAAGTACAATATAGTCTACTGTTGCATTATTTGTTTATATATGTTATCTGTTAGTCAAAAAGAAAATTGCAATTTTTCAATTTTTAAGCACAAATTTCAACATGATTCAGTTGTTTTTTAAATGTGAGAATTTCTTGATTTTCATCAAGATTACACTGCAGACTGTGGTAATGAAAGGCGTAAAGTGTAATGTTTAGTTTCACAGTGCAGATCTGAAGATGCACAACAAGCTGCTCTGTTCTCTAAATAGCTGATTGCAATTCCTGGTTAACCAGCTGAGTTTGTGATGTAATTAGCTAATGGGAGATCTCAAGCTGAGGCCCCCCTCCTTAACCAGTCAGATATCAGATAGTTTGCATAAGATTCATGCAACAGCAGGTCATACAGTAATGGTGTAAAGTAGAAGTACTGTAATACTCTGGCTACTCTATCTTTTTCTCTTCTCATCTATTCTTCCTGCCAACTCATCACTTGTCTATTGAACAAAAGTGAGATTCATTTTTCCCACTTTTTCATCACATCTAAGTCTGGCCTCTCATTTATTTCTTCCCCACTCTTCTTTCCTTCTTTGTTAGCCCCTCGTTCCATCTCTCTGACAAACAGAGACTGGTGGAAGGCAAGTAGGAGTGCAGCAGTGCATGTGAGCGATGAAGGTGTCTGCTCTCACTGTGATGCAGTGTGAGTATTGATTCTTTTTGGTGCATATTCACTTCATATTTCTTTTAAAATGAATAATAACAGCATATCGGGATGATGATGATTAGCAGTGTTAAGAAACAGGCTGGAAATTTTGGGTTTCACCACAAATACCATAAAATTAAGCTCAGATTTAATCTGATCTGATCCTCTGTAGGTTGTTGTGCACGGTTCAAGAGGTGATTTTTATGGGAGGAAATGCACTTGACATATTTGTTGGGCTGCCCAAAGTTTTAGGCGAGGAAACAAACAGCTGTTTAAAAAAATTATGGTCTCAAAAGAGACCGTTTTGTAGAAAACCTCTGACAGAATCAGCAAAAACTGAGCAAACTGTATTATTCCAGAGCTCTGTGCCTCCGTGAGCATTCCTGTATATATGAATAAATTTGAATATGATTAAAGTTTGTTCTTTTGCTTTTTTGTTTACCTGTTGTTGTTTCTGAGTTTGACATGCCCCCCGGGCTCCAGAATCTGCCCATTCTTCAGCCAGGTGAGCTGCGGCTCAGGCTCGCCCCGCGCTTGACAGGTGAAGATAGCGGTGGTGCCGACGGGCCGGGCAATGGACTGTGGAGGCTGAACGAATTCTGCTGGAGCTGTAAGAGGAGGGAGACTGAGAATCAGATCGAATAACCTCAATCCGTCAAGCGAAAGATGTTTCTGGATAGATCGGTGCCAGAAAAACAGAAATACAATTTTGGCAGAATTAAGAGGTGCAGAAACAGAAAAAGCCAAAGGATGAGAATGAGGAAGGAAAAATATAAAAGCCTAGGGTATGCGTGAATGGTATAAATACTGCTGCAGCGATATAATTCAGGGTCAATTGGCAGGATTACGACAGACACCAGATCAATGCAGATACAGGAAAAAGGGGAAGCAGGAAAGCGAGATAAAGCCATAAGACTTGTGCAACCAGAGCAATACTTGGGAGTAATTTGTCTTAAAACAGCAGTTCTGTTTTATCATCCTATGACTCAGGCTTCCAGCCATTATTCATTATTCAAAATGGCGGGTGCTTTATTTTAATTTAAAGAGTAATTAAAGTTATACCTGCTGGATTATAATTTTCTATGTTGGTGCTTTTGAATTATCTCCTCTGTGCTTATAATTGTCCCAGCAGCTATAAGTGATCTGACAGCCTAATTTATTTATGCCCACATTAGAAAATTTGATGGTATTATGTATACAAGAGTTTATATAATGCCTTCACTGGAGGCGTATCATGATGGCTTTAGTGGAAATACCACACTGTTCCACCTTTTTTTTCTGTCCCTGTCATTTTCTTCTTCATCATCAAGGGAGGATGAGCAACCTAAGAAAACCTGAAATAGCTTGAACACAAATACTGTGAGATCAAAGTGACTGAATCAGAGAGGTGACTCTTAAAGAGAAACTTTTAATTTAAAAGAAGCATTTAAAAAGGTAATGAGCATTGTGCAACAGATTACTGTTTATTAAAAAAAAAAGGCTGCACTTGTTTTAAGTAGGCTAAGTAATTTTAGCTGTCTCTCTTAGGGACAGAACATTTATGACATATTTGGAGCTGTAGTTCTCTAGACTTTCTGAAGGTCTCTCAAAGTTTTTCTTTGGACATTAGCTACTTTTTCACTTGTTTTCAGTCCGGCCCATGTCACCTGACCATTTTCAGAAGTATTTTTGTGTACCTTTAGCCTCTTTGTTACTAGCAGTCTGTTCCAAAAATACATCATGTGCTCCCCTTCTTTATATGAATCTACGAAAAATGTCAACGATATGCCCATAATAGGTCCCGTAAAATGAACCGACTATACTGATTTTTATGCATATTTTTCATTCTTGGCTTCTATTAGTGTACATTTACATGATATACTTTTCTGAATAATCCTTAGTTATCCTATACCAACACAACTGGCCCTCAGTTCACCCGGTGTATGAAAAAAATCATTTTCAGCTCCTCTTCAGCCAACTTTCTTCTGTCTTGACTGGCCCTAGCAAGCAGAAGGTTTTAAAAAGGTGCTGGCCAGAGCTCTATGCTTGAGATAAATATATTAACCATATCCTGCTTCCACTGACATCATACAGCCAAGAATAGAAAAAAAACCCCTCGAAATAGGGTCTTGCACATACGCTGACCTTATTAGAAATTTTTTTCCATATTTAACGTGGGCATCCACCACTTTATGTGTCTTTATATGATAAAAAAAATGCTAGGAACAAGTCTAACAGGTCAACTTGAAAAGATCCATCACACTTTTGGTTGTCAAGTTGAATCCCTGTTTATTTTGTTTTCCCCGCTCTTCTGCGCTCCTTCTTGTTCCAACACTAATAAATAAAATGTTGTCTGACACTTTCTCAATGTAAGCATTTCCATTCTCCCCAGTGGAAAAGCTAAGAGGCCGTTGGGCACTTGAATGAAGGGGGCTGACAGCGTGAGATGGTCCTTTCATTCATCTCAGTTCTTCCCAGCTTCATTGTCTGTTTTGTGCACACTTGCTGTGTGCTTTGAGGGCTGACTTGAAGGTGAAGGTCAGAGGGAGCTCAGGAAGGCACTGATTTGCACCTGTAAGGGTGTGGGGTAAGACCATGAGCACCAGCTATCCATCTTACGCTTGTTTTTCGCTTCTTTGGCTGCTACAGTTTGACTCTTTCATTCTTTGTTTCTCTCTTCTCTCTTTTTGTACCCCAAAGGAGCCACATAAATCCAGCTTGTTTACTGTGTAAGTGCTTCTTTAAACTGTGATTGTCTTCTTAGCTCTGTGCTTATTTGAAGTTCCTAATCAGTGACAGCCACTAAAGCCCTCTCATAATTGCTTATTATCTAAAGAATAATGAAAATTACTAATTAAAGCACAATATTTCATCATAATTGAGCAGTTCTAACACATGTGTTTCTTTGTAGTTAATAAGGCATTGTTTGTTTCCTCAAATCAATAGCAGAAACCAAAAAAAGACAGTGGCACATCATGAAAGTCCACATCTTTTTATCCTTAGCAGGTGAGGGGCTTGTCACAGCCTTGACAAGCAGATGAAATGAAATATTGATTGTGATCGATGCTGCTATAGGCTGGAGCAAAGTGTGGCCCGTCTGATCAATATGTGAGTGAGGCAGACACTGGATGTTTTCTGCTTGGTGACAATTAATGCACAGGGCAGCCCACGCCTGCCATATCCTTTTGGTCAAAAGCACCTGTCTCTTAACACTAACATCAAACACCTTCATGATACTGGCTGCAGGTCTGTGGAGAATAGATGAAAAGAACATGAACAAATTTTAATCAAAATGTTAGAAAGCAGACCGAGAGGGAAACTTCAAAGGGCTATATTTGTTCTGCATGCTGTGGCAGAGCAACAGATTATTGACCTTGAAGTTTTTGCCTAATATTAAAGTTCCCCACATTACATGAAATATTTCTTTAGCTTTAAAAAGACTTATAGAATGTATTGAGAGCTGGTTTGTCCTGTTTTCACATACAATGTATATACAGTCATGACTGAGTAATGACTATTCCATATATGGGAACTACTACAGATAAACTAATGCCTATAACTACAGGAACACTTACACGTAAGGCTGGCAAATCAGAGATCTCTTTTCTCGTTGAATGTAATCCTTCCCAAAATTATGCATAAATATATAGCGTCTCTTATAGTATCTAGAATATTGTATTGGATTTTGAGAAGAGGTTATTAGGTCTGTGCTTAAAAAAAAAAAAGTAACTTTTTAACAAACGAAAGAGAGGTGCTTTGGGCTTACCACTTTCAACAGATAACGGTGTTACATTTTATTTACTGTAGAAAATCTGCATATTTATCTCCTGTGAGAGTCATGCAACTGTGTTATAAATGAAACAAAAACTAAAACTGAATGCTAATTGCCTGTTATTTTTTAAAAACTGGATATATGTGTCATTTGATTAAAGAAAAGGCTCACAGATACAATACTGCAGAGGTACAGTCTCTTGTTGCAGAGCTTGTGAAGAACTGCGGAAGAATTTTAAAAAGTTGCAGACATGAAGGCGCGGCTTTTGAGGTGAGGATATCAGTGCCAAAACAAAGACACGGTAAATTAATTTCTAGGTGTTTTGAAAACAAACAAACACACAAGTAAAATCAGTGTTGCTGGAATTTTTTTTTATCATTCTAGTCTGGCATCTAAAATCTGCAGATCATATCTCCATATGTCATGCTCTAATTTAAATTTGATGGTTATATTTATAGAATTCCCCAGATGTGCCCACAATTACAGCGTGTCTCTCATTTTTGTAGCTCAGAGTGTAGTATAAAAAATTTTATAATGTGGATTCACTAAACCTCACCAACCTGAATCAAACTAAACAGGGCAAACTCGACCGGGCAAATCAAGCCAGGTTTGCCATGTCCATTTAAAAGTGGGCAGTGCTGATGTTGATGTACATACTTTTCACAGGACTAGCAAATTATAATGGCTGTGAAGGCTGACTTGCACATCTTCGACCAACAAGTACAAGCACTTTGTAGTCTAAAGTGCTTTCAGTGATTAGTAAGATGAGAGAAGTACTATATAAATGCAAGTACATTACATTACAAGACAATGAAATTGCTCTGAAACTGCTTGCAGTAAAGCAAGCAGAAAGGCTGAGAATCTGTATCTCTTAATGATGCTTGTCAGGAAAAACGAAAAGGGGTTTAAAGAGTTTCTAAAAAAAACTAGAGCTCCTCTAAAAATATGCACACATGGTCTATAGGATCTTCTAGGAATGGTGACACAGATTTTCAAGAGAACTGATTGTTAGTAGGCTATGCTTTGATACAACTTGATCTGTAATCTCCAACATCACCTCTTAACCTCGCTAAACCCCAAATCCTGCTTCACGGTACGCGTCCCCTGACTCTCCAGAGTCCCATCTCTAATCATCAAGTATCTCTGTGCTCAGTGCCTCCAAATAAAAAACAATCTTTGTCCATTCTAGCTAAAGAAAAAGAAAAAACCTATTTCCCATAAAAGATGTAATCACATGTGCCTCCACAAATGTAATATACTGTACATGATAACTTCTCTGCGTTGGTAAAAACTGCGCCTGGTCCCTAAAGTATATTTCAGAGACCACAAAAGCTGATGTTGCCGGACTGTCTGCTTCTCGATGTGATGCTGTAAATCTATTTTGCTCTATGATTTTGTTCTCTAATATTAAAGAAAGGATGATTCAAATAAACCTTTGCAGTTATTTTTAATTTTTATCTCTGCCTAAGAGAGTGTTGAAGATTTGAAACCTGACACTATGACTGAAATTGCAAAAGCTGAGAGTCAAAACTCTTCATGAAATGTTTGTAATGCCTACCATACAGACTCTAGCTCTGAGCAACGAGCAGAGACATTCTAGTGGTCTTGCGTCTTGCTGGAGGCACAAAGAGGTGTAAATGTATGCCTAGTACACCAGAAATAACCGATAATTACTGCTTGAAAGGTAGCAAAAAGAAAAAAAAAAAAGCCTGAAATGTTTTGGTATGCTTTGCTTTGGGTGAAAATCATTCAAAACCTTCACCCTGAAAAATCTGCACCACCTACTAGATCAGAATGAGGGTTTTAAACTAAAGACCACCTACATAAAACAGGCTGGTGGCACAGGAGCAAAGCACTTGTTCATCAGTGCAGCAAAACTGAGGTGCTTTCAGTCATGGTACAGTAATCATGTTGCCTGATCCACCCACATAGTGCCAAGCTGTACCTTGTCATGTTCCCAAAGATGTTTTGTAGGTGCTTTTAGCTTCACCCAACTTTAAAAAGAAAAAAAAAAGTCATTGCTTTTGAACTCACCTTGGACCACCAGACGTCCTTGAGCAGTCCTACGCACACGGGTCCCTGGTTTGTTAGCAGCACACACGTAGACCCCGGAGTGCTCCACACCAACATCTGAGATCATCAGGTTCCCTGTGCCAAGCACCTGAATTCCCTCCACCCCGATGGGACGGCCGTCTAATCAGGGAAAGAGAAAAAGAAAACAGTTGAGAAGGATGAGTAAGAATTTATGGAGGTCAGCATAAAAAGAACCAGGTATACGGGCACAGCAGGTGTTTATGTCAGATGGGGGTCAACTGAACTATAGTAAAGATCAGAGTGGGTGTAAATCACTGGCAAGACATCTAATTAACATCATGCAAGTTTACAGCCACGAGCTGACAGAAGCAGCGCTATTTCTGTCCCCCCAAGGATGCAGTGTTCACAGCGTGTGTTCCTCAGGATTATAATGTGATAAAGCTGCCAGCACACCATACACCGAGAAAGGTCAGTGAGTTTGTGTTTGAGTTGTGTACACGCTGCAATTTTTTTAAATTTAATTGGGACTTTGTGATAGTTTCCAATGAGAATCATCGGCCTTTTGGGTGCTTTACAGTAAATCAATGCCGTTTTTCTGCTTCTCCCTAATGGATGTTCAGTTAATTAAAACTTTTATGCTCCAGTTGACACATTCGCATTTTCAGGAATTTGTCTGAAAAATCCTCAGAGTATATTTTCTTTTAAGCAGGTTTGCTTCTTGGCACTGGAAATGTTTCAGCTGCCACTCTGGGACCAGAAACTCTAACTCTAACTTCTAATCTTATATCTACTTACACAATCCATAGCTGCCTCCTCTCTACTCTTGCTGTAATTACATGATAAGCTCACACACTTTCCTGTGCTCCCTTATCTGCAGTGTCAACCACAACAATGGCTTCAGTCTGCCTATGATGTTAGCTATGGGGCCAAAGGGGCATTTTAATCCCATCTATGACTTCCATCTGCAGCCTGTAAGCCTGTATGCTCCAGATATCATACACCGAAAGGCCAGGAATGGAGGAAAGGGAGACAGGTACCACAGTGGACAAGGGAGCTCCAGTCAGAAATACAAACTATGTGGTCAATAGTCAGTGAATACTTTTGGGTTCAGTCCCTTATCTTTAAACTCAAAGCAAGTCACTTTTCAACAGATTTTAATGAAAGGTTACTTTGGATAATGAGTTTGACTGAAATTCACTTAGGGTACTTAAATAATGCCACCAAGCCTAAAAACTAATTTGCTGATCAGGATTGTCAACAAATTATTTTTTTAAGGTTTTATGAGCAAAAGACTGTGAAAACATAATATTAGTTTCATTTTTATGGACTAAGATATATCATGTTGAATGCCCATCACGTCTACGGACGTGACCCATATGACCAAATTCAGGAGTTTAGTGGAATTCTGAAACTGACATTAAAACAGCTTTCTATCACATACTGCTGGTTGCAGGACAAGTGAGAGTGTGGGTGTGACTAGTCTGTTACAGAATTCGGAGTCCTCTGTGGTGGTAAAACTGTTGTTAATAACAGTATGATCACCACTTATCTAAGTGAAAAAAAATGACTAAAAAACTGTAAAAGCGTAGTTTAGAAAACATAATGGCATACTCTGAACAAATACAGTGTGGCATATGGTGGCCTGAACAAATATTATCATGACAAAAATGATTGCCAGACTCATGATTTTGGTGTTTATTATGCGTGATAACACATCCAATTACTGCACGTACAAATGTGCTTGTACCAAAGATAATTAGATTATATAATGGTGTGTATTTTACATTACAGCCATATGTGACATGAATATCTCACTAGTGTGTCTACACAACGAGTTTCTGAATGTCTTAATTCCTCAAGAGCACATAAAATCTTATAAAATTTTAAATTTTATATTAGCTGCCTTATGAATGTCATAAAAAATATGTTAATACTATGTAACTAAGTGCAAGTGTGTAGGCATTTTGAGCACCTTTGTCCTGCAACTGTTATTTTGGTTCCCTAAGTGAACTTCAGCCAAACTCCACTGATGACACATACTGTCATGAAATGCAAAACAATGTAATCTAAGCAAGCCTTTATTCTGGGTGATACAACATGTCTAAAACCTAAACTCCAAAGAAAGGCAGGTAAAACAGAAAGGCAAACATACATAGAGCCAGGGAAGAAGGCTGCACAAACAGATATTGCTACAAAAGGGTGACAAGACTATGTATACACTAACGACTGACTGATGATGACAAATAAATGGGGAATGAGGCGCAGTTGAAATTAATTAATGCCGGTGAGTACAACAAACAGAAAGTGAAACCCAGATCATGACGCAGGAGACAACCAGTTACTGGAGTACAACAGGAAATGACCAAAAGACAACTACACTGACACCAAACAAGATGACAGAGAGAAAAGGAACCTAGGAGGAGAAAGGGACAAGCCCTGTTATAACACAGGGAGGGAAACTTTAACAAGAGAATCAAAGCAGAAAATCAAGGCAATATTAACTCATCAACAGAACAAACAAAGAAATCCAAACAGGACCCAAAACTCATTCATATCTCAAGAAGTAAAAGTCACCTTGCGATGGTATAGTGAGGAAATGAAACAACAGAAAAACAACACAAAACCATGGGACCTTGACAGATAAACACCCATTTAAAACAAACAAAAAAAAATAATTACAAGCATTAACTGTGACACAGTCAAGGAAACCTAAACGACAAAGACAATTCACTCACGCGATACAACAACTGAAGATAAACTGGAAAGACGAGCTTTTGCTCTTAAATCAGATATGATCACCAGGTCTAAACTGCAAAAGGAAATCATCACAGCAAGCACACAGACCAAAGCTCATCACATCGTGAGCCCACCATTCAATTCATCAGAAGTGGTGAAAAAAATCCTTTAAGTTCGTTTGAATCTTCAAACCAGCCAACTGGTGCACACACACAGCTCGTGTGATAAATGCTGTAGCTTCAATTAGTAAATGTGTAATTATGTGGCGATGCCTAATGAAGACAATACAAGTAATTAATGCAATTAATCACGACAAGTTATTGAGATCTAATAAATGTCTCCAACTTGCGTGGCACGTGTTCGTCTTCTTCAAATGCCATTGCTGCATGTTTTATTGCTTTTTCTGCATTTTTTTCATTATCGTATTGGGCCGCTGTCCTAACAGAAGCAGTCTTGTTTTTTTTTACATTTTCCTGTTATATTCCTGTCTCTCTCTGGCCTCGCCATCACTTTCTCCCTGTCAGAGACTAATTAACTTAGTGTCAGAAAAAAAAAAGAGCACAACCTATCGGCCGTGGTGCCGCTGTTCAATGAATAGCAGCAAACCAACTCTGGCATTAAGGAGTGACTGATGTGAAACTATAAGATTCATTATGCGGCTTATCCTAGCCTCCCTGCTGTAATCTAATACATACAAATCCCATCGTGTTAGCATTTCATTCTGACAACACTGTGTAAGGCAATGCCGGCAATCTGATTACACCCAGCTGCTGGGGAGTGGCTGCAATTTACATTTGGAACAGCAAATCAGATTGAATGAGAGGTAAATTAAACAGATATGAGATTGAAAAATTGTTCACGACAGAATCCGAGTTGTAGTCAAGAAAAGAAAAAATTCGCATGAAGAGAGGAGAAAACGGACTGCCTATACAGCAATTACTCAGAGGCTCTCCGGTGCTTCAGAGGAGGCTTTAGCATCATGAGGACATGAAGCAACAGAGTTGAACATCATGTTTAGCTCTAAGGCTTAATCGTCAATCCCACTGCCTGATGTAAACACAATAGATCTGTGCTGTAACAAATATATTCTAGTACAGCATGACCAATATAGGGATTTTAAAACCAGTCCTGATACTGATACCGATGCCAATATTTGGTGATTTAAAAATCTGACATAAAAATCTAATAAAGTATGAAAAACTATGCAAACATCAGCATGTTTGCATATGCTGATTAACATTTTAAGTTTCGATTTATCAGCTGCCATAAATGCTGATACCAACATATCGGCGAATAACCAATATCGGCTGATATATCAGTCTGGCTCTGTATACTTCACAATGCTGGACAGCACACACAGATGTCACCTAATCTCTCAAAAACACAAACAAGAACACCACGTCTGATCTGATCAGGATTTTTTTTCTCACCCAGTCTGCTCCATGACACAATGGGCCGAGGGTATCCAGTGGCAACACACTCCAAGATAGCCGTTTGGTGAACAGTGAGGGTTAGGTTTTCTGGACCGAACACAATCACAGGTTCTTTGTAAACTGATGACTGAGAGCCTAAAGGGAAAAGAGAGAGAAGAATTCAAGATTGGAATGAGCATGATGGATAGCTTCTTTTAATTGGATTTCTGTGGAGTGCATTAGCTCAATATGCTGTATCTCTCAGATCTGGCAGCAGGACAATAGGTTTGGAAAAGTCTAGGAAATGTGCTATACAGATAAGCAGAGGCGTATTAAGTGACTGTATTTGATCAGTGATGCAGAAAACTAAAGATCTGAATAAAGAAAGCTAATTTAAACCAAAGTCAGTTTACAGTCAGGACGTGCATGCTTTCCTCAAATGACAAAAAAAACACACACAAAAAAACAGCGGTTTACTTAGACACGTGCTCAACTATAGATGCCAACCTGAAACAGTTAGGAGTGCCTCAGCACTGTGTTTCACTCCTGCGCTGTTATGAGCCACACAGCAGAACTTTCCACTGTCCTCCTCACACACTCCTGTGATCTGGAGAACGCCTGTGGGCAGAAGAGTGTACCTAAAAGACAGAAAAAAACATTATGAGACTTGGCAAACTTTAACAAAAAATGCTGCGGTTTCTTAAAACAAGAAGCCCAAGTAGTAGTTTGATCTAACCTCTCATTACTGGTGTCCACTGGACGGCTGTCTTTTTCCCAGCTGATGACCGGCTCTGGCAGGCCGTGAATCTGGCACTGGAATCTGGCCACGCCGGACTCCTCAGCATGCACGGACTCGGGTTGAACATGGAAATCTGCCATGGCTGTGAGATAGAAAGAGGAGCAGTTGAAATATTAGGTCATAGCTTCACAAAATGGCTACAGAGCAACAAGCTCAATTGCTTACAGAAAAAAAAAAGCAGCGCTGCAACAGATGGCGTGGCCCCCACAGATCCCAACATCAGAGAACCAATCTTGGACTACATAAAGCATGACCAATACAGGGTTAGAGACAGAAAATCTGTGTTGCTCTTTCACAAATAAAGAGCAAGTATTACAATTTCATGGAAAACCCACACAGCTGTTGACAGAGATACTTAGGTTTTTGCACAAAATACCACTGATTCATTAAATGCACTTCATTGTTGAGAGCTTTAACCTACCTGCTAACCTTACTTTTTCACATAAGCCAATTCAGAGAGAAGCAGAACATTTCTGACATCACTGCAAACATGTAAAAGGAAGCTTTTGAAAAAGAAAACAATCCTACAAATAACAACACAATGAAACACATTCAAGAAGTAAAAGCATTGCTATTTCTGTGAGTGCATGCAACCTGCTTGAGAGGATGTGATACATTTTTCTGCTGTCACTATGCCTGTCCTTCATATGCAGCTGATCAAACATTTTGTATGCAGGTAAGAAACATTTGTTTCCAAAATGCATGCTAACGCAAATAAAGACAACATAGATAAGACCAGCACCATATAGCCAAACAAGTATCAATATCCCCACAGAGCGCCTCATTCAGCTGCAGTTCACATATACACTCCCTGCAGAACAAAGGCGGCATCGAAGGTGGAGCCAGCAACAAACTCAATTAGAGAGAGGCCCTCTTCTTCCACAATTATCCCACCTTCTTCAACAGAAGTGCACTCATTTAAATGTCAACCATAATTAACTTGGAGGAAGAGGGGCTTCTCCGAAAACTGTTAGCATAACAACGGGAGTAGACCCCTTATTATTTCATAAGCCCCCCCCCCCCGATTCCAACACGTAGCCTGCATTAAATTATTACTTGCAGGACCTTCATGTTGCAGGCAGCGATACCTAATAGGTGTATTTACGCTTGGCTGCTGTCTGGTAGTTCTTTCTCTGACTGGTCCTTCACTTCTGCCGGTATAGCATTCACTTTGTTGCACTGACCCATTGACTGTGTGGGCTTTAAATGTTGTCAAGTTTTGCCTATTGTCCTCCATAATGCATAGTTTAAAATGTGAATATAGAAATGAAGAAAACAAACCTCAAACACTGATGCTGAAGGATGAGACCAGAGAGAGGGAGTGGATACTTCATTTAGAGAGGCACTACTTTATACCAGCAGCTGCAACACTGTGATTATTACATTTCAGAGCTTAATGAGAAGCGTGGCATTCTCCAACACGTCTTGACCTTAGATCCTGGAATAGATGCATGGCACTCTAATGAAAATTAAACCATGGTAATCTACTTTTCTTCCACTAGTTCGGGCTTCATAAGCCATGACTTATGACGTTGTAGCATGCAATATTTCTCTGAAGATGCAATGTGAAATCATTTCTCTTAAGAAATGATAAGGCCTCACAAAAGCAGCGGTACATTTTTACTGGGGTAATTCAGTTTGCTCGTCAGTCTCAAGGGGCCACATGGCTCTCACAATGCCCTACCTAATAAATGTAACTTCACTCTGAAGCATACGTGGCTTTAAAGTCGCCGAGAGCATTGGAAATATTTTATCACCAAACCACCATTATAGTCCATTTCACCTCTTTTTTTTTTTTCCAATTCTTCTTTCTAACACAGTAAACTTGGGAACACTTCAGTTTATAAAATGATGAAAACCACTGTAAAGTTGTCAGAAATTATTATTGTATATTTCAAACGGCCCCATAGTAACACTTTTATGGGCTCTCACTTCTTTTCTAGACAAAAGCAATCAACAATACTTTCTGCCCTGGCCTGCTGTCATACTGAGCCCAGGGCAGAAAGACTGGCAGAAGGCACTGAATTAAAACCCTGAAGGTGCTGCCACTGCTGATGAAGGAAGCTTAGGTGTGGTGAAATGGCTAGAAATCCTTCAGAAAAACAACATGTGGAAAGCAAGAAGGTCAGGGTGACCGATATGATGCAAGACGAGCGCTGTCCTGGAATACAGTCTCAAATTAAGATACAGGCATGCACACACACTGCTGTGTGCACTGTCCATGTATACTGGGAACACTGAGGCACTTGAATGCCGCAGGACAAAGGCGGACCAGTGTCTATAGAAGCCTTTCTTGTGCATCTCTGCCAAGTAGTCAGGGTGTCTGCTGATCTGGCTGTTGTGTGTGTCCGCTGACACAACCCCCTAACGGGCCCCACCCTTTGCCCTCATGCATAAAACATGGTTTCTCTAAGAGGCCCACAGTCCTCCTATTATTGAACCCTTGCAAAATCAGACACAATTTAAAAAATCACAGCGGGGTCCACCCACAAATGAATGCATGCGGCAAAGAATTTGATTAACTCTAAAGAAAAACAGCCATTTATAATCTGCACTTTAGTTGACTTTTATGGTGTATGTTGCAGAAGCAGATCAACATGATTTGGCAAAGCTATAGCAAATGCGTATGTAGACATCCAAAGAACTGCTTCCACAGAAACACACAACCCTATCAAACCTCCTCCTTGTGCTCAAAATATAATAAAAGGCATAGACAACAACAATGCATTTTACTCATCCAAACACACACTTCCAACAAGACCTGTTCTGCCATTGTTTGCCTCTCTCCTCCTCTGCTAAGTGTTGACAGACACTCTCACATGATTAAAGACTGTCCACTACCAGCGTGACGCCGCCGGCTTAAATGGAGCAGGTCTAATTACTGCAATAGGGGAAAGAATGGTTGGGGTGCATACTAAATGGAAATCCATACACAGACGCACAGTGAGGAGATCGCTCCTCGAACATATGTTTGACAGTTTCTTGGTGACAACCACAAAAGAATGATTGAGGGAGTAATATGAGGGAAGGTCACAGAGAGGAAATGTGAAACAAGGAGCTAAGCTGTAAATCAGATCTTGTCAAAAGTGAGTGGCACTGTCCTGCTGCGTGTTGCACAATTTACCATGAAGTCACACAACAATAAGTCGGAATCGGGCCGAAATTAACATGAAAATCTCTTTGAAAGGAAAAAATGTCACCCCCGCTTGCCCCACAAAGACGCACAAAGGATGAAATATGAATGCAATTGTACCGTTGTTGACTATCAGACTTGAGGGCCGATGATGATGATGATGCTAAATGCGAAGACCGAGTACAATAGCTTCAACGTTTCGAAAGCAGATTTTTAGCTCTGTCATGTGAACAGCTTGTATCTATCTAATGAAGAGACATAGATTAAATGGTGATTACTTAAATGGCCCTACTGGTGAAGTTTTGGCTAAATGCCCCAAGTAATGATCCATTTCTTTATCGCTCTGTGAAACACACACAAATACTCCGCAGACAATAATTAACACCATTACTGAAAAGCCCAAAACTGCCCTATTTTTTGGCATCTCCAATTGCAACGACCATATCAGCCAGATGGGAAATTTTCACGATTTCCAAGCACCTGTGGTCACATGTGAGTGTTCAGTGATATGCCAGAGGTAATGATGCTAGCAGAGGGGCAGATGTCCTGCAGTACTGTTCAAACCAGCAACTGTGGTGAAAAAGTTTCTCCAGTGAACCCCTATGTTGTAATGTCATTGCCCTTCCTTCCATTTGCCTGCAGCCACCCTCCCGCCCCACTTCACATTTTGCCATTCTCAGCTCTTCATTGCACCTCTCACCCCACCCCTCAGGTCCTCTCAAGTCTGTGACATCATTAAGCACATGTTGTTCGAGCGGCAGTGATGACTGCAGCACCCACCCCACCCCCAATTCAGTAAACCAGAGATGAGGCCCATAAATAATGGAGATGGTGTACATGTACGCCGCTATACCGGCGTGCAGAGTCCATGCTTCCACGGCCTTTAAATAGGTATCCCTGAAATAGCAGGCCGTGTGCTGGGACCCTGGACTTGGCATTTTAATGCAGATGTGATATTTTATTAGCTCCCTGCCCTACTAGCCCCCACCTCCTTCTCACCAGCCCCGCTACCAGGCTTTGGTTTGTGGTGCGTGATGCTTATTGCCTATGATAGGT
>VVHJ01026280.1:4364-16009 GCA_015107715.1 Tylochromis polylepis
CATGGCAGACAAAGTGGGTCAGCACACACACACACACACACACACACACACACACACACACACACACACACACACACACACACACACACACACACACACACACACACACACACACACACACACACACACACACACACACACAAACTAATGCAAACGCACAGAGGGAGCTGGGGACATTCACACTCTTGCACTCATATGTTATCTCTTAATAAGCCCCCCTCTCTTTCTTTCACTCGCTTATGAACACACATGTATGTGTGAACGCTGAGCAATGCCCCAATGAGAGCGTTTCTTCTGCATCTGGCAATATTTGCAGTGCTCCAGCTGTTCCAGCACTTAGGGCCTGATGATGAAAAGTATGCGAGCAGCAGACTTCTACATAATACTGCAAAGAAACAACAGCAGCACTAAAGAGGAAAGGAAAGAATATGTGATGGGAAGTAAAGGAGCAAAAAAGAGGCAGGAAAGGGTAAAGGAAAGGAAAGGAAAGGAAAGGAAAGGAAAGGAAAGGAAAGGAAAGGAAAGGAAAGGAAAGGAAAGGAAAGGAAAGAATATGTGATGTGAAGTAAAGGATCAAAAAAGAGGCAGTAAAGGGGAAAGGAAAGGAAAGGAAAGGGTTAAGTACACTTGTTCACAACTTGCTCACAACCTGCATGTTGAAAAATGAGCACATATATAAGACAAGGGAGAGACAAACCAGATTCTATAGGGGATGTTAAGGAAAACAAAGTAGGGCAGGAAAGGAGAGAAGAGAAAAGCAAGAGAACAAGAGAAGAGAAACTACACACAAAAAGTTGATAAGAATTCAAAAGTGCATTCAAAGGCAAACACAGATTTTTTTTTTCTTTTTGCCAAATGAGGGTCTTGATTAACTTACCATTGTGTAACAAAAAAGGCTGATGGCAGTTTCAGTGCTGTGTGTCCAGCTCTTAATTAGATCACAAAGATGCCTACTAAAGCTTTAGCACCCTAAGAATGTTTATTAGACCATAAAAACTAGTGTTGCATCATCTCAGAAGAACTAAAAACACACACACACACAATTGTATGGTGATCAAAAAGTGTGTGTTCCTGAAAAAGTCACTGTAAGTCCCTGAGGTCCAGGAGGAGACAACATAATACCCCAGAACCCACCCTGAAAGACATAATTAGGCAATGTGGAGGCAGGTGCGATGACACCACACACACACCGTGCACACGTGGTGTCATACACCCGCAAAAAGGCACTTGTAAATACACACGAGACACAAGAGATCTGCCAGAGATGAACACACTTTATCCTACACACAGAGAGACACAAAGCAGCATGAAAGTCAAGTCCCTTGTCCTTTCTGAGCCACCTGTCAACAGACACAAAAACAGTCTGGTTTCATATCAGTCACCAAGTGAACCCACACTGGTGTTTCCTTCCCGCAGCCGACCTACACACAATTTTACCCAATAACCATTTCGTGGCATCATTTAGGTCATAAAATCCCACTAAAACCTTCAGTAATGAAAAGCTGTGATTCCCCCATTTAGACAGAGAGAAAGTTTCAATTGAAAACAGCACTGATGAAACTCCTTGAAACTCGGCCATGTTTTATAATGCATGTATTTAGTGAGTGTCATAAAACATCTACGCATTGATTCCAATAATGAAAAAATCCTCAGGCTGAAGGGAAGCTGAACAGCCGCACACAGTAAGCCACAGACGCTACAGCCTAATACATTTATTTATTATGGTTTCAGTGTCAGAATTTTTAAAATGCAGGTTATGCATATTCATCTAAATAATGTAGCCAATGCTTTTTGGTCTTGCAGGAAAAGTTCCATCAAATACAAAAATGCTTTTCCATGTAGAACCTTTGTGTCTCTGAATGTAAAAATAGTTAATTTCTTGGTCACAATTGCACATTTTTTAAAAAATATTTCAAAGTCATCTTGTGAAATTTTGCCATAAACATCAGTGAGCTCATCGTTTACTGTGGAGCAAACACAAAAACTGCACTGCTGATGACGCTCTTCAAGAACAATCATAGATCAATGTGAAGTTCTGCATTCTTTCTAATAGCCAGCAGGGGTGAGTCCTCTGGTTGCAATAAATAAAACTCTGATTTAATACCTCCATAAACACCTTCCCAGAGAGGTTATGGACTCATTCACTAATTTTAAGTTTCTTTAAATGCAGCATGATGTTGATTTTGTAAATTATGGTAGCATTCAAATTAATATAAATTATAAAGCAGAGCATGCGTCAGGCCAGGCCTGTCTCATGACTGACCACTGACTGCCATACAATAACCACATTTTTGTCAGATCCCTCCCTTTGGTTGAGATTTCTTGTATCTAAACAAGATAATGAAAGCCAAAATGCTCAGATCAAGGTTCCTAATCCTACATTAGTACTATGGAAACCAGTGGCTGGAAACTGTGATGGTCCTGGGTCATTTGACCCAGCGTTCTGAGTTTTGTGTTTTTGTCATTTGGTTTAAGTTTGCTTCGTTATTCTTAGGGCTGATTTTATAGTGCCTTGGTTATTCTGTTTAGCTTTTGTTTATTAGATTTCCTCTTGTGTCTTTGCCCTCTGTGTGCCTGTGTTTATATAGTTGTGTGAGTTCTTGTGCCTTGTTTCCCTTCGTGTTTTATTCCATCATGTTTGTCCATGTCTCCACAGCCCGTCATGTCTGCGCTCCCTCGTGTTCCCTCACTCCCTCTCATCTGCCTCTCCTCCACTCCCGCATCATGTTTCCTGTTTTATTGTGAAGGTCTCGTGTTTCCATGTTCGTTCTGTTCACTTTTGCTTCCCCTGTCTTGTTATGGTTATTCGTGTCAGCTTTTCTCCTTGTGTGTTCTCACTTCCTTGTTATCCCTCTGTGTATTTAGGTCAGCGTCTCCCTCAGTCCTTTGTTGCGTCCTCCCTCATGGTCGTGTGTCTCTCTGTGTAAATTATTATTGGCGATTTCCCAGTTTAGTTTTTGTATGTTTTCACCATTCAGCAAATAAAGCTGGTTTTGAGTTTAAGTCCCATTTCTGTGTATGAGTCTGCATTTGGGACCTTTCCTGCCTGCACACAGCCGGTTTTATGACACGTGGTTTCATGGCAAAAAAGTTTTGCCACTCTGTGCAATTAATTCGCAATCTTGTTGCCTTGGAAATGTTTGTTTCAAAGATGAGGAACAGGTCTGCAACCACTCACTGTCAGCTGTCATCTATAAAGGGACATCAACAGGTTGATAAAATGACAATAATTGGTTATCAGTTTGCTATTTGTCTGCTCTTAATTTGTGACTCAGTGGGGTCAAGTTGACAATTATATGCAAACTGATTTGGATAAAATAGCCATTAACTGTGATTAATGGGCAAAAATTGCAATTCCGTTACTATTCTTCGCCAATCTATTGCTGTCTACATATACAAAGTACTTACATTCAGAGTCCAGCCAGGACCTCACATGTCTGAGAGAGAAATTCCTCAACTAATAGTGACATAGGTGCTGCAGGATGGCAATTTAACTACAAAATGAAAAAGGTGCTCAGCAACCTTGTTTTTTTTTATAAGAGAATATAACCTGATCGCAACAAGTTGGCAACCAGCTGAGTCGAGTCTCCTACTGCAAAGAGATGACATGCACAGACGAGTTGCTCTCATCAGTGCAGAGTGACTTAAATTGATTGCAATGTTTGGAATCTGTCGGTGTCTAAAGACCAGATTTAGACTGCAATTATTTGAAAATCTGTCTGAGTGATTGCAGTCAGCCCAAGTGGAACGACCAGTATATGGAGACAAGTGCCCTCCTGCCATGTGACCTGTGCAACTCCCTTGTGCTTGAAAGTGGTAAGCCCAGAGCTTGTGTATGCAACACCCTTAATCCCTGTTGACCACTTTTAGTGAACCAGTTGGTTGACTGACGTACTTCTAATGGGTCTCTGACAACCAAAAGATTCAATGCAATCACTGAGCAACCACCAGTTTCTCCCCGGTCACAGGGAGGTTGCCATCCTCTGTGTATTCCAATATGACTGAGCCATAAACATGACTTCACCGTTCAGTGGTTGATGTCACAGTTTTTAACAACAATCTTTTTTTATACTGTATGTGGGGAAAAAAGAGAAAATGCTTGCAGCCTGCTTGCTTGCAAACATTATTAGAGCCTGCCGAGATGCCATTATGGTTCTTCCTTTTTCTGCATGCTGCCTGCTTATGACCTGTGTAGTAAGATCTTCTACAAGTTCCTGTAATAAAGCTCAGAGTGCAACCTGCCGACCAAAAGTAAGAAATCAAACACATCTAATTCTTTACTGAATGCTGATTTGGCTTTTATTCTGTGGTAAATCCTACTGGTTATATAGCTATCACCGTGATAGTGTTCCCTCCGAACATGGCGACAATTACTTTTGTATTTCTTTATCCCTCTAAAATCTGAGTTATTGGCCAATTGAGCTCCCAGCGCAGACTTAAATTGGCTTTTGTGAGTGGATTTCCTGTCTGAGAGAGAAGGTTGGTGACATTTCCACTGCTCCTGGTTCTGCTCTTCATTCTTTCCCCATTCATGCCAAAGATGGCAACGTGACATCCTACCCTCAGTCTGGGTAGAGACTGACAGTCCCAATTAGAAGTCTCTAGTCCTCTACTTCTTGTGTTCCATTATTTCAATTTCATTCTTCCTTCTATCACAGATTCTGCAATCATCGTTTCATTCTGTTTTTATTTCTCCTTCATTTTGTTTCAACCTGTGTCCCACCTCCTCTCTTTTTACATTTCCCTTTGTGAGACCCCGTCTGTCTCTTTCAACCCCATCACCACCCCTCTGTCATCTGATCAGTAGAATTAATGGCTTTATTTCCATCAAATCGCCATGGAGATGAATCATGTCGTTAATCATCATATCGCTGGGGTGATGGATCGTGTCATTAATCAGGATTTTTTTTTTCTTTGGGCTAAAGCAAACCCACACGTTGATGATTAGCAATTAACACAATTTCACAATCACACACACACACACATATGCTGGAGGCACCCTGCAGAGCTGGAGTGTAGCCAGGCGGCAGAGTGACTTCATCGCTGTCGGATTAATCGAATGGCGGGGATCTCAGCTGACACATGCACAGACATCAGTACTAGACACATACACACCACAGAAAGACACACTGATGGCATAACTGAAACAGCAACCCCAGGAATAACTAAGAATAAACAGCAGTAATTAAAGGAAGAACAATTTTATTACAAAATCAGACTGTCTGACTCTCAGTCTTTCAGGTTTTTACTTTGAGTGCAGTGTTTGTTAAAGATTTCATTGTGACATTAATCTCCAACTTTGTGGCCAGGACCCTGGAAAGAGGTCCTCAGAGAAATTAAAGAGACCACAAGATAATTACTGAGGTGAGATTTATTTGTGGACATTTCCTCTTGTTAAACACCATGCTTTAGTGTTTTAATCCTCTAAAACCCATTCTAATCAAGCTCTAGAGGTCGATTTACAGGTCTGGGTTAAGAAGTAGAAACAGTAACTGGTGTGCGCTGTAAAAAAAAAAAAAGTATTTACTGGACCACAGTGCAAATTGATAAATCCTGAGGCAACAACTTGCTTTTGTTTTCTTTTACAGACATCTG
This sequence comes from Tylochromis polylepis, assembly GCA_015107715.1. Taxonomy (NCBI): domain Eukaryota; kingdom Metazoa; phylum Chordata; class Actinopteri; order Cichliformes; family Cichlidae; genus Tylochromis; species Tylochromis polylepis. The sequence continues at coordinate 9,960 of VVHJ01026280.1, forward strand.
ATACTAGCAGAGGATGTTGATATACCTACTAAGTAAAATATGTCAAGAGTTATAGAACATCTATAGAACATCAAATGACTGAGTCATTTCCATCAGGCAGTGAATATTGTTAAGATTTTCTATCAGTTAACTAGACATGTTACCAAAGAGTAAAAACATGTTTTAACCAGAGACCACATACGCTGTAAGTAAAAGATGGATGTAGCTACTGTGCCATCACTCTTTGGACATGCAGGCTTTCTGGAGTCAGAGGTAATCACAGGAAGAGATGGTTGGATGGCTCACAAGCTTGGTTAGCAAGCCCTGTCAATAAGTAATAATAGACTACAGAAAATACTACAGTTAAACTTACCAAAAGTAGAGCACAGTATTCTTGGTCTGCCTGTTCTACTGGACATTATTTGTCAAATAATTCGATTAAAAGAAGTGCAAAAGGAAAACACAACACAAACACAGTCAAAAGATCCAGTTCAATGACAACAGTTAGCAGAAGTGAAGCCAAGCGGAGTAATCGGCTACATACAGCTGCCTGTGTCAGCAGTAAATCAAAGTAAAAATGTCACTAACTTTAAGCTCTACTCATCCAGAGGACAAGTTTAAAAAAATGTTTTAATGCTCTTAAAATGACCAAATTTAAAATCAGTGTCTATAGAAACTGACTCGTCCAACCTCCAGTGGCCGTTAGAGGAACTGCACTAGACTTTACCTGGGATGATATTTTCATTAGTGGCTTGATAATGTGAGCAAGTGAGAAAGCTTTAATATCTCAATCCTCTGACAGATTCAAACAATGTGAGAAAAATGAACCGATTAGTGCATTCTGTCCAGTTCACTGTGAAAAAAAAAGTACAAGCCATGCAGTATTTCATCTCCCCCACATTTTATCTGTCCTTCCTTCCCATCTTGCTCTGTCTCACTCACCCTGAACCAGTGTAACTGTCTCCCACGATGCTTCACGAAAGGTGGGAATGGATGAAAAAAAATGCCATAATATCAAAACTGCTGATTAAAATCAAAACAACAATCTGTGTAGCACACACACACACACACACACACACATATCCTGGCTTTCTTTCCCTCAATGATCTCAGATGAATTTCATCTGAGATCATTGCTTCATTAGTGAAGCTCTAGTTGTTCAGATTGATTTAATTATCAAATCATCTATGCAGCCTGTGCATGCGTGTGTGTGTGTGATGTGGGTGTGTGTGTTTATTAGTGTGAAAGAGAGAGATTATGCAGTGATCTTGGCTGACATTGATCAGCCTAGTCTAATTGGGAGCATCTAGCCGTGTAATTGATTCTGCTACACTTCACAACTAGATGAGTTTAGCAACATCAACAACACTGATTCACACACTCACGGACAGAACGACACTGAGCCAAACTGAACTGAACTGAACCAAGCTGTACTGAGTCAGCTAAGTGGCAGAAATAAACTAAACTACCATAAATGATTAGATTATGTTGCTTTTTGTATTTGCTTACCTCCATCCATCCATCCATCCATCCACTTTCTTAACCCATCATCCAGCTCAGGGTCCTGGCCCTTCCCCCTATTGCCACTGTCACAGTGTCCAAAGAGTCACAGTGAAAATTCTGAGTCTGAAATTCTGAGTGCAGATTGTCTCTCATTTTAATGTATTCATTTTTGTTGCCTGCCGTCCTGTGGCATTATCCACATTATATTGTTGCCTTTGAGAGAGCTGATTCTGCTGTCTGGCCCGGGGGAAGTTCATTATTTTAACATGGTTGCACTTGTTCTATGTCATATTCATAGACTGCAAGCAACATGACAGCTCCCTAGAACTAGGACATCTTGATCACCTGCTGGTGGCTGGTGCTACAGACTGTAGACTGTATACAAAAGATGAAGGTAGCCGCTGTGACATCATCCATTGGTGTGTGGAGTTTTGAATCTTTGATTTTAGCCTTTAATTTTTATGGAGCCAAAAGTGACCTTATAAACTGAGATGGTGGTGTGCTAAGTTATCTGCCAACCCAATATCATGACAAAGCATGTAATAGACACGCCTGTCCACTGTCTCCATTTCACGGTTTGCCTCTCCAAAATGTGAAATGTACATGCATGTAGAAGTTGCATTAAGTTGCAGTAACAGCAGAGGGAGATATTTTATTTCAAGCGTGAAAGTAATTGCAGGAAAGCTTTTAAACAGACATTATTAATACATTTATGAGTATATACATATTAGCTGCCTAGCTTAAACAATTCTGATGATTAAGGACCCTGGAATGTTTGTTTTTTGCTCCCTTTGCCTGCTGGTAATGCAATTTCTGCGTGCGTGTCCATTTCACATTTTGCAGAGGCAAAGTGTGAAATGGACACGGTGGACCGCCGTACCTATTACACATTTTGTCTGGGTTGTATTGTAGCAAACCCAACAAGCTTGGTTAGCAAGCTACATCTATACACTGTATGGGTGCATTGTATAGACACTAATAAGTGTGAAGTAATACACAAGCAAAATGCCAGAATTTAAATGATCAAAACTGGAGAACAGACTTCATGGATGGTCTGTTTGTGCAATTAACTGCAAAACAAGTCATATTATTGGTCAAACAATCCCATTTCAAGACCTCCAGCATCACATGCATGGTCAAGAGTAGGGATGGGTATCATTCAAATTGTAATGGTACAACTATTCTTAGCAGCACTTCCTATTGACCCAGTATTACTATAAGAAAACAATCAAATTAAGAGCATAATTAAAATCAATTAAAAATTTTTTTTTAACATGGAGCCATCCCCATGTGGCACATAAAGGAACTACAGTTTTTGGGACTTGCACTTGGCTTCATTTTTCAGCCCAGGAGGTGCTGCATTGATGGGTAAATTTTTTTTTCACAATTGTTTAATTTCATTTTAATCAGTTAAAAGTCAGTAAATTTGCTTTTTGTTCATGTTTTACTGTTGTGTGATGGTGCAAAAACGAGCCTATGTCATAAAGACTGACAGCTGTGATGGATAACTGCTCTAAATTAAGTTTTTGTGTAGTATCAGCAGACATCTGCTCATTTGTTGTTGTTGTTTTTTTACATTAGCTTGCTGAAGGATAACACAGACAAACAGTACAGAAAACTAGCATGTTTGGCAGCCTTGTATCAAGACGCTGTGTTGCTAGCTTGTTTCTATGCAAGTTCCTATCTATCCCACTTGTGTGCACTGACTGCACTCAGGATACTGAAACTGAGAGAGAGAAGTTATTCCCGATTCTGGACAGATATTTCCTCTGAGATGGATTTAATTTTAAATTAACTAGGTGGAAGAGAAAGAATGAGTCAACAAAAAGAAAAGCATGACAGGCTGGTTATTAGTAAACTGGCAGCTGAGCTTTAGTTTTTCCTGACAACCATAAACTGGAATATCGCAATGTGCCAACATTCACATCTGCTTTGCACATTTAGGTAAAATGCTGGAATTGCATCACGGAGATGGACTGAAACTGCCTTTTCAAGAGGCTGCCATCTTTATGCACCTGGTCAATTTGAATGAAAAATTACCTGGGCAGGAGGTAAGTACACTGGCAGGTCAGCACAAGGCCGGGAAAATGGTGTTCATGCGATTGCCAACTTTAGCGTGTGTGTGTTAATCTGTGCGTGTGTGTCCTGAGGATTAGTCATGGTCTTCTGCCTCTGCAGCAGTGCCTACTTCCTGCCTCACACACACATACACACACACACCTGCATCCATCTGGCCAGTCCCCTCTGTTAGCAGAGGTGTGAAACAGAGAAAAATCAGTCGAGTGAGGGAATGAGGGACGGTAAGAAAGAGGAGCAGAGGTATGAAGGGGGAGAAGCAGTGGGAAGAAAGAGGGGATATTAAAGAGAGTTGAAGAGGGGTATAAATGCACAAGGAGGGGAAAGAAAGGGCAAGAGAGCGGGGAGCAAAAGAGTGGGAGAGTGATATTAAACACCAGGGAGCTAACTGAGCAAATTCACCTGCCCACTCTTTTTTTATTCAGCCGATCTCCCTCCTTTTCCCTCTTCATCTGTCTTCCTTTCTTTCTCCCTCTATCATCTGTTTCTTCTCTCACCTCCTACTTCCCTAATTAGCTCCAAATCCTCTTACATCTTTCACTCAGTTCATCTTCCTCCTCTTCCTCACTGTCTCCCCCTACTCTCGCCAAAAAAATCAAGTTGACCTTAATGAACAGATGAAGAGAGGAGGGGAGCGATTGCATCCAGGGAGCCCAGGAAAGGCTGGATCAGCGCTTTTTGGATCAGTGTTTGTTTACTCAGGACTCCCCCATGTGAAGCTGTCAGAGTTTGGTTTTTTTTTTTGCCATGTTTTTATTCTGAGGGAAAAATCATTAAGCAGTAGGATGATTTGGAGGGTTGTAATCTTTTTCTGCTTTATTTAGGAAGAGCAGAAGAGGAGTCATTAGTGTTTGCAGTATTTCCTTGGTATTTGACAGGGAGCAGACACTGGGAAGATGAGGGAAAGGCTGGAGATGGCATGCAGAAATCGTTACAGCAATCCACAACAGATGAATAATACGAATTAAATCAAGCTAGCTCAACTGAGACACCTGAACTTCATCAGACACATAGTAAAAACATGCCTAAACTGAAGTTCCAGATAAGATTTGCAAATTAGTAAATTAGTTAGATGATTTAATTAATGAAACTGTAAGATGAAGCATAGTTTGTTCAGGCGGAACATTGGCTGATTGGGACCAGCTGTTTGCAGGATGAATGGATCATACGCAGTTTGTAACATCTATTCAGACTTACAACACAATTATTAGTAACATGACAATTTTTTTCTGCTACTGTGGTAAGCATGTTATTGAAATTACCATCTGCTGCCACACCTCCCAGTCCTTATGTTTTGCTATTTTTTTAACTAAGTTGCTAATTTCATGTTTATTAAGCTCACTCAGCAGAGGCACTCTCTTTAGGAGCGCCTGAAAATAGAATAGAATAGCCTTTTATTGCCATTGTACATGTACAACGAAATTGTGGGTGCAGAAATGTGCAGGAATAAAATATAAATAGTAGGACAACAAGAATAAATAACAGACAAGAGGCGTATATACAAACAGGAGGAATGAATGCAAAACAGGATGAAGGCACACAATACAAAGGCACACATTAGAGGACGGAGCTGCAAAGTGCTTGAAAGTAGCGCAATGGACTTGGTCTGAGTATAGAGTCCAGGTGTGAGTGGCCTGAATGATGAGGGTTACTCAGACCATGGTTCAGATTGGTGGGTGGGAGCAGGGAAGAAGCTGTTTGTGAGTCTGGAGGTGTGGGACCTGACTTTCCCGAGGCGCTTGCCACAGGGTAGCGGGTCAAAGAGGTGGTGGGCGGGAAGCAAGGGGTCACCTGTGATTGCCCTGGTTCTCCTGAGACAGGAGGAGCTGGCAATGGCCTCCAGGGTTGGCAGAGGGGAGCCAATGATTTTTTAGGCAGTGTTAATTACCCTCTGTGCTGCCTTCCTGTCCTCAGTTGTGTGTAGCTAATTCCTTACTTTATGACACAGTTGCAAGGATGAACTCTAATATAAGTTACAGAAAAATGTAATAAGGCTTGAAAATTGTAGGTGTGCTGTAGCTATAGGTGCTAGCTGTCTGCTCAGCTTAATCTCTTCTAATGGAACTAACTGAACTGCACCTTTTGTTTGAGTTTTAGTGAGGGTAAGGATTTTTAATGGGATTATGTGACAAATAATATGGCCATCTGTGTGGTACAAACAGCCTGTAATACAACTCAGAAATGTTAAACTCAAGTCTTCAAAAATGTCCATGAATTGAAGAATTAGTCATGAAATTCTGTGCTTGTCACGGTCAGCGGGAGCTGACTGTGTGTAGTGAATAATAGGACCCAAATGCAGACACGGTAGGAGACAGAACTGAGTTTAAACAAAGGGCGAGCCGTTTATTTGGCTGACAAAACGTGAACACAAAAACAAAGCGAGAACGAACAGGGCAAAAACCTAACCTGAAACCTAGACTGGGAAATAACTAAATAACTATGAAAACTGTGACAAGAGACATGGAGATGAAACTGACCAGGTACATGCGACT
>VVHJ01026280.1:16029-26074 GCA_015107715.1 Tylochromis polylepis
ACATCCCCTAAGTTAAGTTTAATAAACATTGTTAAACCTTCAGCTGTTTCTGTCTGGGTCCTGCACCTGAGTTCAGTTTGGTTCAGACCACTCGTTATCGTGACAAAAGACTGAATGAAAACACACAGACTAAATGCACACAGGAGGTGATCAGGGGAAGTGGGAACACATGAGGAAACAGCTGACACAAATGGACATAATGACACCACAGGGGAAGTAAAACAAAACACACTGAACATGGAGACACCTGACTCTACAAAATAAAACAGGAAACACAGAGATGTAGACATGACAACACCGGCTTGACATCGTAAGACATGCAGACATGAGACATGAGACACATGAAGGGTGAGGGAGACTTAAACACAGGGGTGAAGACACAAGGGGAAAACAACGAACTACTTAGGCAAAATAGAGATGAACTTAGACAAGCTAAAATGGGACTAGAACATAAACAATGAATAACAAAATACAATGAAACTCAAAACACTGGGTCACACGACCCAGGACCGTGACAGTCAAGAAGCCATTCTTAAGGAAGGGAAGCAGGTAGAAAAAGTTAAGGTATGCCAAATGACACATCTTATGGAGTGATGAATTACAATTTGATATTTTCGTTGAAATCATTGTCAGTATGTATGAAGAAGGTCAGCAAACACGTATAACAGTGCATGTCCACAACCATCTGTAAAACGTGGTGAAGGCTTTGCCATGGTTTGGGGCTGAATTTCAGCCAGTAGTGTTGGAATCTTGTCAAAATTGATGGAATTATAAATGCAGAAATGTACAGTCAGATTTTAACCCACCATGCAATACCATCTGGAATGTGTCTCATTTGCAATGGCTTAAATTTTCAGCATGACAATGATCCCAAACACACTGCCAATGGAATAAAAGCATACCTGGACAGAAAAACACACAATGGAATACAATCCATCATGAACTGGCTTCTCCAGAGCCTGGACCTCAACATCACTGAAGCAGTGTGGGATCAATTTGACAGTAATGGCAACAAAAGGCTGCCAACATCTAAAGAAGAACTTTGAATGTCCTTTAAGAAGACTGAAGAACTATTCCTGCAGACTACTTAAAGAAATGATCAGTAAGCTTGCCTAAGAGAGTTCAGGCTGTGTTGAAGAATAAGAGTGGTCATACCAAATATTGACTTTCAAGTTTGTTAGAATGGTATAAAATGTTTGTTACCTCAGGTAAACAATTACTGTACAACCAGTAAAAAACAGCAGCTGGTAAGTGATTGGACTGAATGCTTTTTTTGCTGTCTAGGACTGATTGCAAGTAGTTGTGGTGAGCAACTGGTTGCCCAGAGGTTAAGTGTGCAACACCCCGAAGCTTTGGGTCACAAGACGATTGCATGGGTCATTTAGTGGGAGGCAATCTGACTCAGTTGGACCTGAACTGACTGCCTGCAATCACTCACAAACAGACTGGGACGGTATGCAATTAATCACCATCTTATTTATAAAGATAGACAGATTGTCAACATGTTGTAATCAGTCGGAGTCAGTCTGCACCACTGAGCGTAACTCCTCAGCTCCATCAAACAATGAAACACACAAACCTGAGTTACTACTTTGGGAGGCAATTTTCCGTTAACTGCACTGCATTTAACACCGAAAAGCGTATCTTATTTTGTGCCTGATATGTGTGTGACCATTGCTGCTATAAGTGTTTATTCATTTGGAATAAGAGGGGGAGATGTTATCAGAATGACTGCATAATTGGCACCATTGGATGGCTCAAAGTTGAGAGCACAGGGCTAAAACTTTGGCGTGTCCTCTCACTCTTTACTTAGTCCTCTGTCTGAGTATTTAGAGCCAAACCCTACAGGATTCTGCTCTGCAAGAATGCTGGTGTTTTATTGAAACGGAGCAGAACTGAACTGAACTTAATGGAGCGTTGGAGTGAGGAAGGAGGAGGAGAATCCTGCTGCAAAACCCACACAAGGATACGTCTTGTTTTCCTTTTTACCATGAGCAGAGCAGGTTCAAGTGTTTCAGGCTTTTAGTCACATTTAGTCACAGAGAGATAAGTAGACAATGAAAACATCTTTTGCTGTATTTTTTCAGCAGTGCACACAGACAAAGCAACATTCATGCTTCTTTCTTTCTTTTGCGTCCCTCTGTTGGTGCTGTTACATAATATACAGTATATGTTTGTCAAAATGCAGCTGTTAACAGAACTGTTCATCTGAAAGTTACATTATGTTAGGGTTAGTTAAATTATTTTATATGAAACATTCTCAGTCTCGTACTTTCCTCTTCAGACACTTGCAGTCATTTGCAACAATACAAACAGTTTAACGTGCCAGAATTAAATCCTCTGTCCACTGTGCCACTTAAGTCCAATATTTAATATGAAATGATGTCAAAATGCAACATCACAAAATGCTGTTGGGTTAAAGAAAGAATTAATATAACATTACAGTAGAGTCCTAAGGAAACAGTATGCTCTAATGGGCATTTTTTCCCCCTCATTTACTGCTTCACTACAGATTTTGGGGCTGCAGCATATCACCTTATTTCTTTAGAAAAAAAAAATCCCTAAAAACACGGTGTTCCATTTAATGAGATTAAGGGCAAACTCTGTGAGTAATGCCATGATCTTTTCACTCAGGAGTGTGGATGCTCCTCTCTATTAGCCCATCACAGCAGCTGCACCATCAGTTGCAGAATCATAGCAAGAGTTTCTAACTGTGGGACATGAGATAACAGCCCCAGTACATAGCTGCAGTTTAGTTTCACACACTGCAGAAAAAACCCAGAGTGATGCTCACATTTAGGCATGTAGCACAGTAAGAGTACTACATATGGAGGAATAGCAATAAAGTTGTTTAGTTATGAGAGAAATAAAGCACCATTTCTCAGGATAAATCTTGTCCCTCCACCTGAGTTTCTCTTCCCAGGACCTCTGCAATTTCGAACGGAAGAGTCCACCTTGATATCATAAAAATATTCTTCTTTTTCAGAGTTTTACCATTTATGTAAACTGCCAGCGCTGTTTTCAGACACTTATAGCAGACAGACTCCTTCTTATTGCCTTTTTATCTGTGTTTTATTGCTGTATTGATGCACTAAAGTCAATTTAAAGACAGCAACTGACTGCGAGTGGTCACAGACCCTCTGCCCATCTTTGAAAGCGACCATTTCAAAAGCAAGGAAATTGCAAGTTGATTTCACAGGGTCACAATAATTTTGGTCGTGTAAAGGTCTTCAGCCACTCTTCCCCCTAGTGTGACTGTAGCCTTATATACTTTCCATGTATGAGTTTCTGTGTTTGTACATGTGCATATTTGTATATTATTTCCTAGAAAAATATAAAGAAATGAGGGGTGGCTCAATTCTTTTACACAGGCCTGTAACAGAATTAAGTGCTGTATTCCAATTCTGCCTGTTAAACTGACTGTAGTTCACGAATTATACCAGAAATCGATTCTTTTTTGTTTGAATTATTAGCTTCTATGTACTCTCTACTCTCTATGCAGACTGACATAGAAGATGTAAGTCTATTTTACTAAAATTGAAATTCCTTTGTGGTCCAGTTATGAAAATTTAAAATCAATCAAAAGGAAACCCCTATAAACTGTGAGCAGGAATGAGCTAAAAATTGGCTTGGTTCTCACATTCTTATGCAATTTTCCACATACAGAGATTCAGCTCCTTATTTTAAAAAAAAGGAACTGGCTCTCTATATGACTTAATAACTAAAGCCTGTTCTGACAGTTGAGAAGAGGAACTGAGTACTAACAAGCTTCATTAGCAGCAGCTGGAATGGAGAGGCCTCACCTGCTGTGACAGAGCTCCTCAGACCTCTAAGAGCAAATAATGTGCTCCATTCTTCTCCTCCTATGGTGGCTTTGCTAGTCCAGTGTGATGACCTCCTACAAGAAAACAGAGCAAGCTCAAATGAACTTTCTGCTATGGAGTCATTCAACCAAAGGCAGAAAATCTACACAACTACTACAATTATTACGCACAGAAACAAGGTGATCAGTTACACAAAACACCATTTATTTAAATCCAGTTAAAGTATAAAAGCTAAATTAATTAGTAGGCAAAAGCCTAGAGCAAAAACATGACATTTCTCTTTTAATGGAGACTGAAATATGGAAAGTTCAGTTTGAAACACAAAAATAAAGACAAAATTTATCATTTTGAAATAACATGTAATTTAGAAAATTTGTAGTTTTGCAGCTATTACATTACACAAATAAACAGACATTGGTGTAATGAATCATTCCCTGCAAAAATCGGTGAAAATTACATGAGCTGCTTCGGAGCCATTTCGTGTGATGGACAAAGGGACAAAAAAGAATGTAATGAGTAGATGAATTACCAGTTCCCCTGCTCATTCTCTTAGATGGGCAAAACTCAGTCTTTTGAAAAAAAAAGGGGGGGGGGGGTTTAGGGGATAGGAGTTTTGTCAATTTCCCTGGTGACAGGCAGCCAAACTAGAAGTGATCTCTGCCTCTCTGTGTGTTCGGACTCCCTGTCTGTTAATAAGCAAACCTCCCCAAAGGCACAGCTGGCTTCTCTGTTTGCCATGTTACCTAGGCAAGCCCCATTAATACTAAATTTAATGGAGTGGCCAAGATGTAAAATGCATCACAGTACTGCTGAATGTGTACAGTGCACATAAACTATACAACAGAAACCATGAAACAAAATGTTTAATGTACAATATATGGTTACAAATAGTTCCTCTGTTTAAAATGAAAATACCGCATTGAGGGCTTGGAGGCAGGCATGTTGTATACTAGTGCCAGTGTCAACATATTAACATGCTCACAATAACAATGTAAAGATGGTGATGTTTGTTAAATTTCTAAATTTGAACTGATAAAACGAATATATACATCAAAAGCATCGCTACTGAAAAATGCAACAGTGCAACTGAATCTATATGCGATATGAACATATTACACAAAAGACTTAAAGGAAATACACATACAAGCATGCATTCAGTTTAATGCAGCTTACACAATGGCTGTGAATATTCCAACTCAAGTAGGTAAACTAATGGTTTATTTCTACAGTAACTTGCAACTGTTTACTTCTGCCACCGCCTCTGCCACCAGGATGATCCCGTGGGTTGTATCAGAAAGAGGGGGAAATTCTTTTCTCAGTTCATCATTCTAATCTCTTAGAAAATCTAAACATACTCTGTGAGCATGGGTTTTTGCATGCAGTTGACTGGTTTTAGTCAAACCATAGGTAGGATAGGTCATTTCTTTACTGAACACAAATGAAGTCACCTGTACACCTCAGAATTGGTTCAGCTTACTGCATTCTCAAGCCTCTGGTCTCACACTACAAAAAAACTGCGTTAGAACAACATTTGCATTAGAGCTTTAGGCCAGTGGTTCCCAAACTTTTTTTGCTAGGCCCCCCTTTGTTTTACAAGAAAATCTTCGCGCTCCCCCCTCCCCTCCGGCACAAACACATCCTCCAACCACACACACCAATATTTTGTTTTCAAACTCTATTGCAGTTTATTTCACACCTCAAACATTTGTAAACAATTAAACAAATAAAAGTAAACTGCAATAAATTACAGGTAGCAATAAAATAAATCACTACCTCTTTTAAATAACAGAAAAACAAACCATCTTTATGGTGTAAGTATTTTATGTGTACTTGTATTTTTGTTTTGTTTTTTTACTGTGCAAGAATATTCAATGTTGCTATCAATACAGTTTTCAAAAAATGCCTCTCTGTGCAAAATGGGTTTAAAAACATAAACAACTGTGGGATACTGTTTGTCCGTGATTTGGACAGCCCAGCGCGTGCTCCCGACGCAGAAGAAACTAATTCTGTCGGGGATACCTACCTTGGCACCACCGTTGTGCAGGTGAAGCCAAAGGCAGAATATGCTTCATCATATTTTCTAGTCTTTGGTTTGGAAGCATATCTGGTGATGCTTCATCTTCTGCTTTGTGTTTGTGTGGGAGCCCCATCAAAAACCTGTCCATTATGCTAGCAGTGTCCAAGCATTATTTTTTTTTCCATTCATACCATACCCCCCCCTTGCAATGGCTCTGCGCCGCCCACTTTGGGAACCACTGCTTTAGGCATTCATGTCTGAGCTGTTGCTGGAACCTTGCATGTCTTAGAGAGCATCATCTCTGATCTGATTGTTCTTAGTGACTTAGTGGAAACCTGACTGGACAGATGTACCAAGATGAGGTACTTGTGCCTGTACTGTACTACCTGTACTTGTGCCATTCTTGCTGAAGCCTTCTGCTCTTCAAATATTTCAGCAGGTCAATGCCTGACCACACATGTTCATAATTTCGTACTCAGACACTTTTTACTCCCAGTATGTCTTGTACTGAACATGTATGGGACACGCTGGGTATTTGCATTCTTCAGAGGCAGAGACAACCAGTGACGGCTGCATAGCTGCAGGCTGCGCTCATCTGGGAATGGAAAGCAGTTCCAGATCCAGACAATTGTAGATCCATGTGCTTGCATAACGCAAAGATGAGACCATACCTTATATCCAACTTCTTGTATATAGATACATTGTAGTGTTGGTCTGTAAAGTATTTAATGTTTAACAAACAAACAAAAACTAAAGGATAAGAGTTTGCCGGTTTGTATTTACTGGCTATTTAATGAATTCAGTATGGCATTTTGACTGACAGTTCAGTCCAAAAACAACCCCCCGTTTTAACAGTGCAGGCTGTGGGGCTGCTTTCTGACATGTTGTACCAAGTACCAGTGAGACATGAAACACAACACATGAGTCTAGTTTGACTAACAGATTAATGTGTAAGGCTTATGAAATGCAAGAATTCTAAAACTCTTTGCAAAATAACCCTGAGCTGAACTGAAACCCTGTGGACTGGAATTTTTAGTTTGTTCTGGGCATTAGTTTGAGTGATTAGCACAGTAAAAATGAGGAAAACACAGCCTCCAATCTGACAACAGGCTTGAAACATTACCTCCTCACATGGGGGAGTCCCTGTGATCTCTAAACACACAACACACAATGCTCGCAACCTCTATTTTATTTGTGCATTGTTATTAAGTCATGGAAAATTTTAAGGGAAGTCTGATTAAAAATATCAGTGTTTTGAAATGTGCAATTAATTTATGCGCGTTTCTCACCACTCCTTATAACAGTTTAGATCCAGGAACCGTCCTTTTATGGTCAAGTTCTTGAATTGTCTCTTTAGAAAGAATTTTGGAGGATGTCTTGATTTTAAGCAGTTTAGGTTCAGTCTCCTAAACCGACTACATATGTTTTGTCCACGTTAATCACTGCTATAGGTTTAATTTAGTACTCAGTTATTTATTTACCATGTTTAGCCCTGTGACAGATTGGCAACCTGCCCAGTGTGTACCCTGCCTCCACCTTGGCTCCAGCCTCTATGACCCTGAAATGGATAAGCCTAAGAGAAGGGATGGATGGATGGATTGTTATTTTCTGAAGTGGGAGGGACTATTGTTTGCATAGGCAGAAGTTGCATCTCCTCTTTAGATTCCTTTGTGTGTCAGGTGATGGTGGAGCTCAGTGGCTGTTTGATCGGGGTATGGCCCAATGCAGAACGGTTTCCTCAGCTGTTATCTTTAGTTTTTGAATAATTAATTCTAAGTTATTTTTTTTCCTTTTTTTGTGATTCTTTTTTCTTCGATTAATTTTTGTTCTTAGTTTTGCCCAAACTTCCTAGGGCCCTGTACTGTGAAGCAGGATTTGGGCTGATCCTACTTTCAAGGTTAACCTTGGGTTCAGTACGACAGTGATTCAGTTCTTACCCAAGTATATCACCACTGTAATTAATGCAACAAACCTAATGTGCTAATCAAACCTAATCCTACTGACCAATCAGTTCTCTCTAAAACAGTGTCCACATTCGTAGACGATCCCTTGTAACTTTGTGTGTTTATCAGGAGGGGCTTAAGTTTTTTTTAAAATTTCGATTGTTTAGAGTCCATGGTTTTTTTTTCCTGTTGTCTGCAAACAATTTTACAAGAATATTATTGTTCTATAAGCATTAATATGTGATACAGGATATTCATATATTTTGCCTTAAGCCTACATTTGAATTCTGTTTGGAAAATATTTTATTCTTGACTTGCTGTCAGAAGCTTACACAGCATAGAATCTGCAGCTGAAAGAATAGAAACTAAAACTGGATTTTAAATATTTAATTTAATGAAATACTTGATTAAAAGCCCCAGATTCTCTCTTGTCTCAACAATAACGATATCAAAACAATAAAGCTGTGATATTGTTAAGTCTGTTAATTTTCACAGCTGTCATTTTTTTTCTGACTCTCTTTCCTGGCTTCAAAAAGGCTGAACTTTATTTATCTTGTATGTAGGTCTTAACCAAGGATTCTAGCATGCACACAGCATTTTTAATAGTAAACTACTATAAAGTGCTTTTTCTTCTCTTTCTCTTTCTGTCACACACAAACACACATTCTCAGCTATGTTGCTTTCAGTCCGTATTATATGTTTAACCTCAGTATATTTTCCCTGAGGTATAGTTTTCTTCCCTTGTAAAATCAGCTACTCTGCTGCCAGTACAATTATCTATAAGTGTGGTTGGTCAGATGCTGCCAATGCCACCCCTTTCCTGTGAACACAGGGAAAACACTGGTTAAATTTAGTCAGGTGAAAACCATCTGGCCAATGTTAGGCTAAATTAATCCAGATAACAGAAAGATACCCAGGGTATGTTGAATTGTCTTTGTAGTCAGGCCTCTGCATTGTAAATATGACACTCTAATCCACTCTTATAAGGGAAAAAGGGAAATAAAAATAAAATTTGATTTTAAGTAGTTTAAAGGTCTTTAATTTTTGCCTTCACTTCTCAGGCATCCCTCACACCTACCAAATAAAACTACATGTTGCTTGTTTGTTTACAGCTTTAGAAAAAAAAATGTCTGCACTTGTTTATGACCTTTTAAATAGCTTTAAGAATGTATTTCTTGTTCATACACACATAATAACACCAACTTAAGATTTGGTCTGCTATCAAAACCAACTTTAGTATCATCCAAAGTACAAATCAGCCACCCTGTGATTAGAGGAAGACTTGCCCGGCCACCTGAGCCGCAGCACATCTGGGCTGATGAATGATAACAATATACCAGGCCTGGATATAAGCGTGTCTTGTTCTAGTTGGTCTCACAATTAAGATCTGTGAGTTCTCAGACAGAGTTTAAATCTATGATTATTATTAACAGTTATGTAATTGAAAACTAGCAACCTAATGCAATGAAAATAATAACCATTTATGGGCACAAGCCTAAATTATAATTGAAGACTTTCACAGTATTACAGAAGTTATATTGTAACCAGTGGTTTTAAGTTGGCTAATTATTTTTATTATAGTCAATATTATAATATTATAGTCAATAAGTTAAACTTTTACTTCCGTAATCATTTTGTGAAGGAGTGTTTCTCTCTTGCAAATGGCATTTCCCTGCACCGAAACTTTCCTCTTTTCAATAATACAGACTTTGGGTTGTGAAGATTTTTCATTATGATGACTCATGAGGATGGGCTGTAAATGGTTGCTTCTGGCAGCCTGAGGTGCTGAGACAATTCATGAGGATATAGTGGAGCTTTCTCCTGTTAACAGAAACAGCGTGTGTAGCAAAATTCCTTTACCTTTATTTTAGCAGATTTTTCACAAAAAAAAAAGTATACGTACCCACTCCCCCCCATACCCCCCTATTCTTACACAAACACAAGACATACACACACATACACCTAGAGAAAGAATCAGGAATGGATACATAGCTGTGTGCATACAGTAAAAAACACCCACAACCAGTAGCTGTTTGTCTTCATAGGTTCTGTTACAATACTTGTATAACTTAATTGGTTAGACTTGCTCCTTGACCTCTTAACAACATCTTTAACTCAAGTTGATCCTTCTTCTAAAGTTGACCTAAAAAGTATTTCTTGAGCATAAATTAATCCCTTAAAGAATCCCTAAGAGAACTCTACAACCTCACAAGAGGAAAAATGATGAAGATCCCCCCCCCCCCCCCCCCCCCCACCTAGTT
>VVHJ01026282.1:0-11772 GCA_015107715.1 Tylochromis polylepis
GGGAAGGGGCCCGACCGAGCCACGGGCGCCAGACCCTGCCAAGCAACCGCCGGGAGTGAGCCGGTACATACCTGAGCGCCCAGCCCCGGACACCGAGAACCACCAACGGCCGGGGGCATCAGCCACCAGCAGGGCGTGTGCGGGGGGAGACAGGATGTTCCCAGAGGGGTGGAGTCTAAGGCCCGACCTGACACATAGACATAGACAAACAGGCACACACAGACACAAACAGGCATTCCCACCCTCATCCACACATACTCAGCATTCGCCCAACGTGGAGACAAACAGAAATGGACACTGTACATACATTCACTCCCCAAACATACTCTATACCCCCAGGACTGTTGGTTTTGTTTCAGTTTTTACTTCTTGTCATGCTAACTGTCTTCACGTGTATCCCTCCCTGTTTCTAATCTCCAGTTAGTCTCCTGAGTATATACTGTACAGTCCTTTCTCTCTCTTTGTGTTTGTCATGTCCTGCTGTTGTTTTCTCTGCATCAGTTCCTGATCCAAGGGTTTTTGTGTGCTGATGAACATTTTGCTCAGCTAAATAAAGGCTTGTTATTTCCTTGAATCTGTCTACAGGTCCCGCACTTGGGACCGCTCCATGCCACTTTATGACAGTATATTTCCTAAAGAAGTTACTTATACCAGTGTCAGTACTCACAAGTGATTAACAGTCATTAGTGGAAGGAAGTATATCTGGTTAGCTCTCAAAGGGTCTACTGCCTTGTTTCTGTACGTAATGTCTTTAACATCAAAATATTATTGAATGGTTATATTGATTTCTCTCATGTCAATAAAACCATAATTGTACTATGGAAAAAACCCCATAGCTCATAAAGTTATGTAATATTTTCAAGGCACAACCTTTCTCAAACAGAACATGTGCACTTAAAAAAAAGTCAAAAAAATAATAATTCTGTGAATTCTAGCTTTTGATCTTTTTTGTGGTATCAGGGTTGAACGTGAACTGTTCACCCACCTCTGGACATTTTCAAGTTCTTTTAAAACAGATGTGTCGTCTCCACAATGAAGAGGCTGGGTTGTTTTGAAAGGAAACAAAAATGATTGTTGTCATTGGCAGAAAATCCTGTCTGTGATTAATAAATTCTAAACAGAAATCATGCTGACAGTAGGTGATTGCTTTGGAAAGGCAACTGGCTATAAAATCCATCAGCCAAAAAATGCTTTATAATAAATGAGTGAATTAAATGTTTATTTTAAAAGCTATTAAAATGAGTCAGTGGAACTTCTTTAGGAAAAAAAATGTGTTTTTTATGTAAAATTTTCACAAATGTAAACACAATTTCCAATTTTGAAGCTTGTTTAAAGGTTTAAGGTTTAAAAACTGTCTTTTTGATAGAGTCTTTAAACCTCTTGTTCACTTACTGGTGAGCCTGCTGGTCTTTGTGGCAAGCCACACCATGTAGCTGGAATGCTGTTTATTGGATTTCAAAGTCTTCACGTGAATTCATTTCCCAAAACTGTTTCCCAGCACACCAAGTCATGACCTTGACTCCAGGGACTATTCCCAGTTTCTCAGCTAAAACACATCAATCATAATTTATTTTTAAAAAAACGCATCACGGGTTGAAGGAACTCTGGCTATAGTTGTGGGTTTTCCAACCACTGGACCACCTACGTCTCCAGGGACATTTATCATCCAGAAATGGGACACTTGCCAGCCAGGGCAAAGCTCCAAACTACAATAGAGCCTAAATATCTTTTCATGTGGCTGGAAAGGTCCCACCAACACTCGCATACAATATTACTTTAGTAATAAATATCAAATCTTAATTTATATTTCATGTTTAGAAGCATCATTCAACTTCAAATTTAATTATCCGGGGGTAATGGAGGTTTTATTGCTTGCAATTTAGATAAGATTAGAAGACTGAAAAAGATCTGTCTGTGATATTTTCAATCTTCGATTGGAAAGACACATAATAATTAACATAAATCTTTCTGACTCGTAAGATTAAACCAGGCAAGTTTTGGACCATGTTGTTAGTCCTCTACTTAAGGCAAGACTCACATTAAGACTCGCATGGATCAGGAGATTTCTCGACACTGAACAGAGCATATGTTTGATATTTATGTCCAATAGTAATAGCTTGGCTACACTGCCTTAAAATTGGCTTTGGGATTGAGGTTAAAAAAATACTGTCAGTGCAATAGTCTTTGCACTTTCTCATAGAGCTTTATCTTTATCGGTATCCACCCAAAATAGACGCTGCTGAGCTCTGCTCTGTGTCATCTGCATCAGTAGTGAGCAAACTGTAGAGTCTGAGGAATGCAGTTTAAGTGCACTGTAATCATTTCTTTACTGTGTTTTTATTAATAAAATACATGAAACATGAATCTAGTTTAACCTAGACTTAACTTAACTTAGCAGGTTTTCTACTTAACCTCCTAAGACCCGAACTCTTTCAAGGCATGCATTTTTAATTTCTCTTTGCTATTTGGGCTGATTGGGACCTGATGAATGTAAAAACAAAGAATCATCTTTTTATCTGATGTAGTGTCTGACAAAAATGATGTCCACATATGAGGACATTTGTTTTAAATTTCGATAGAACAGTGGCAGTATAATGTCCTTGTAAGTGGATATCATGCCCTTGTAGAGCAAAATTTAGTATTGTGGTCTAGACAACCCAAAATGTGATGTCCACATATGTGGACGCCAGGTCCTAGAAGATTAAAGAGTTGGAAATATTGAAATATTAGGAAACGCCAACTGGCTGGCACACTTGAATCAAATCAGAAGTTAATCAAGCGTAACATTCAACCACTAAAACAAAATAATAATGGGCTTTTACGTTTTCTTTGTTTGTTTGTTTTAATTTAAAAAATGAATGGATAATAACAATAATTATATGTTAGCATTTCAATTAAACACATTCTGGTAATTTGGGGATGCTTTTGCATAGACCTTATATCAGGTGGTGGTCTAATAAATGTGTTAAGCACTGTGCATGTTATCAATTAAATATTATTCTTAAAACTATATGCAGGTATAATGGCTGAATTAACATGGGCCAAACTACAGATACAATGTGTTAAATAATGTGTCTATTTCTAAACCAAGCTACCCTCACCTTTCTGATATCAGGGATCACAAAAGGGCTTTTCTCAGTCAGGCAGATTTTAGTGATGTTGTAAGGAATAAAACCCCTGAGCCTGGACACTACCTAATAACGGGAACCTCAAATCATTGTCATAAATTAGTCATAAATTAGTACTGGCTAAATGGAAGAGTACATATCCCATACCCCAAATCCAGTTCAGCATTTTTTTTAAACAAATGTTTAAAGACCAGTTCTTTCCCAGCTGAGTCACCAAAGATGATTTGTGTCAGCAGAGGGATTTAGTTTCCGGCAAACATAAAAAAAATTATTAATCAGTCAAGATCTCTCTATGGAGCCCCAGGGAGACAGAAAATAAGGTCACACAAAACCACTGTGTAAACTAAGAGGAACGTCTCTGGATCTGTTAGAGTTACTATTTTGTAGCTGAAAGAAAAAAATAAATATATTTCTGGGACTGAATATGTTACTTTACCATTTAAAAAAATCAAAGCGAGCCCGTTAAAGAGCAGTTCCTGAATTTCTGTATTAAATCTCTACTAAATAGGTTTTCAACTTCTGCCCCTTATTTGGCACAAACATTGTGAACACTGTAAGTTTCTGTGTTGTCATCTATGCTTGTTGACATTGTTAACAGAGCAGCAAAGCAAAAATGCCAAGTTTAAGTGCCTGGAGTCAGTTATTAAACCTGTAGCACTATCATTATCAGCATGTTGGCATGTGCTATGTCCAGTGGTTCCCACATGGTGCAGTGACATATGAACAAAAATCTTTTTAATGAATTTCCTAATTTACTTTATCAGTAGTTTACATACACTCGTTTCCCCTAAAAGAATCCGTTAAAATGTTTCTGTCTAAAGGACCTTAAGAGAGACCGTAACTGACAGAGAGGAGGTTAACAAGAGGGTAAACCAATGTCTTTGTTGTGGTGGAGAAAAACAGCTGGCCACCAGTGTGGACAATCCACCATATAAAGAAAAGAGAAAAGCTGTCTGTCACAAACGCTCCCTGTTTAAGTCAACAGCCTGCAGCCAAAATGTTTAATATAATGTGGCCAATGCTAATACTGCAAACTCCTCAGAAAGCAAATTATTGTCTGTGGAAAACTTGGCATTTTCCCATCACTGCATAAGGTGATGGGGTGACGTTTTATGCTGCTGGAGTGGAGATACATTTGCAGGTATCACAGTAGGTCCGGCTGATATAAAAGGGCTTTCAAAATTGCCGTAGTCTGGTCAGATGACACTGAGGCTATCTTGTGCAGATATAAATAGAGGTGTGTCTTGAAATGGGCAATTTTGGGATTTGAATTAGTCCGTACAGCCTCACGCAGCCATTAGCATAGCTGATTTTAATGAGTGCCATCTTTTTTGCACAAAGCTGCTGCTTGCCTTACATGCAGTTCATGATTCTGTGCAAGCTGGTCCTTGTTTAGTAACAGAAAGCAGACGAGAGCCTCAAAGGAACGGCTGCCATTAGGAGACCCATAATGCCAGAAGACCTCTGAAGGCTTCATAAAAATGAATAGCATCTCTTTAGCCTCTGGATGGTCCCCCTGAGGTCCAGGGAGCTCTGACTCACAACCTCAGCCCTGCCAACTGACGCTTGGCTTCATTGTGTTCAATATATGGCATCAGTGTTAGCAGTTACAATAGGCTGCTGAGTTCTGTTTACTTGTGCTATTCTGTATTGTTTTCCATGTCTGTGATCAGTGCGAATAAACCAAATCTCTCCGATTGCAATGTTTCAAACTTGTCTTTATCATACTTTGTCTAGTTTATAGGAATTTCTTGCTTCAAAATGTAAGACCCCATAAAGCATTCACCAAAAAACAACCTTGTTATATACTGTACTAATAATCAGAGCAACATACATCAGCTTAAAGATTCACTGTTATTTCCCAAGCCACAAACTCCCTTCAGGGTTCTCAATTATAATTCTGAGCACGCAACAGATGTAAAACATGAAGAATGCAATCTGATTCTTCTGTGCTCCAGCAATTATTCACTCTTTGATCAATAGGTTCATAAAGTATAATATAATATTTGGGCCCATGTTCAGTTGGCGTCATTCAGCATGGTTTAATCACCATGTGGTTGTGACTGACAAACGAACATAGCTCTGTGATCGTTCGGCCAGAAAATAACAGAATAATGGAAACATTATCAACATGTGACCATCTCAAGAGAATTTAGAGTCAGATTTTTTTCTGTTATTCTGTCTCAAATCTTAGCTATATTATGTATTTAACAAGTGCAGAGCTTCATTTTCTTCTTTTTGAAGTTGTTTCTCTCTTTTCATGCTTAAACGAAGCACACCAGGTGAGCATGTGCAGATATTTTTGAATGAAAAGACAGATACAAAAGTATCAGTACCAGTATCAGTAGTGTCAAAATTATCAGAGCACATTTTAAAATGAATTCAATTCAGTATTATTTATATAGATCCAAATCACAACAGCAGCCATCTCAACACACTTTATGTTGTAAGTTAAAGACCCTTAAGGATTCAGGAGAAAACCCCAACAGTCAAGCGGCCCCATGTGACCAAGCCGGTGGAGAGGAAAAAGTCCCTTAATCAAAATTTATAGGAAGAAATCTCCAGCGGAACCAGGCCCAGGGAGGGGCAGCCATCTGCTCGGGTGGGGAGGTAAAGAGGAAAGCACGAGAGCATGGGGAGACAAGACAAAATACAAACTAAGTATATAAGTGTATGTAAATATTTGGGGAGAATTACACAACTTTCTGAAAAATGCAAAGGCAAGATCAAACAGTGATGCAAAATCTAAAATCGTTTCAAATTTGACAAATGACTAGATTAACAGTCCAGTCTCAGCTGTGTGACACAAAGTAAAGCCTTTCACGATCTAGCATCATGGTAGAAATGGTTAGATAAAAATTATTGGTTCAAACCTATCCATTTCAAAAGGAAAAGATCAGCAACCCACATAATTTTGGCACTTGACCACATTACTCAGTGTTTCTCTGAGATAATTGGCACTGTTATGCTATTTTAAAATCATATTACAAGGCTTTACTAAGTTGTATGTTGAAAAACTTTCATTCACTGGAAATTAGCCTATAAGAATTTGCATTTTGCTGACCCAGAAAAATCCCATTTTCCTCAAAAGTATCCTACAGGCACTGAAAATAATTGTATTAATTTCTCCTAATTTACTCTCGGTCCCACTGGATATAAACATTTACAGGTCATTTTCAACCTGCCTCTGAGCATTCTGGCACACAGTCATGGCGCAGTTGCTGGTCTTCATAAGTTCAGTGGGATTCTTAGAAAGAAAAGAAGACATTCATTATGATAATCTCCGTCATTGCTCATGTCGATCTTTGAGTTTCACAGCTGCAGGATGATGATGTGTGGCTGGTTGGATACATCTGAAGCAGAGGCACAGACTGAGGCAAAAAAAAGGTGCACCTGAGAATAATTCATCAAACTCGGGACCTGCTTTGCACTCTTTGAAAAGTCTTTGCACATTTCAACTGGAAAATCTTTTCAAATATACTTTTTATTCCTTCATATCCCCCCCAGCTCACACTAGGAGGCCTTGAAAGCTTTAATTCTTTCCTGAATTCATTTCTGGAGCTAATTTAAGACAGAAATGAAGGAATAAGATTAGAAACACCATAACGTTGGCCGCACATCTTGGCAAAACAATAGACCTGCAGTGACATTTCCCTTTGCCGTGATTAATGAGTCACTTGCACAGCTTTTCTGATACGCATTCCAGGTGACCCCCATGCAGACATGAAAAAGATAACCTCTGGAAAGGCTCCCAATTTTTTTTTTTCTCTCTGTGCTTCTTCACCTTTTTTTTTTCTATTTTCACAGGCTTTAAGATATGTTTGACGATAAAACATCCACTCACGCATCTGCGCGCCATCTTGACCTGAACCTCATGTTTTTGTAGTTTGGAGTTAGCCTAAATGAAATATTTTAGGTGTATCAGTTTTAAGCAAACATGAATCCCTTCCAGCATATGGTCTCACTCACCAGAACATGACTTTGCGTATGCATCCACTTACATGAGTATTATTCTTTCTGCGTATGACTTTACTGTGTGTCTCCTGAGCAGAGCCGATGCATTATCCAGGCATATTTTAGGGTGTTTGCCAACAGCAGGCCTGAATTAGTGCACTCTTGGCCCTAATTCCTTTTGTTCATAAATCATATTTTATAATTAGAGCCCTCGACTGCTTTTTGGGGAATTAGAAACTTGAGGTTGGGCAAATAATTTTTTACAATGCCACGCAGGCTTTTTCACACTATTGTCTAAGATTTTAATTGACGAAAGATCCAATGGACTAAAGTGGCCTTACCCATGTTAAATAGTCAGTTTTATAGGTTTACAGCATCGTCGTATGACTTCATGCCCTTGCTTCTCCCTTCAAGAGGCTCAACCAGTGTGCACTGAGCTCAGTCTTTAGGGACTGACAGGGCCAGACAGATGTGGCCAAAATCCAAACGCATACTAACCACAGGAGGCAAGACTTTAATTCTCCTACGGGCCAAGGTTAAAGGCATCCTTGATGTTTTCAAATTCAGCAGATTATTCGTTTCTGCCAGGAACTTGTCACATTAGGGGGGAAAGTTGCTGTTTTGTTTCCCTAAAATGGCTTTCTAACATGATTAGAATTCCCTATTGAAACCAGAAGGCAGAACCAAATAGAAACATACAGGGGTGCTGCAGAGAAGCAGAAATAGCTTTCTCCATGTTGCTGGAAATGAAACATTCACCTGACGTACACTCAATCCCATATTGAATGAATTTGCAAAAACGTGAGTCACTGTCATTATCTGGCCAGCTACCCACTGGACAATTCCTGGCCACTTTATAACAAAGTCAAGCTTGCTTTGAGTTTGAGTTAAACAAAGGACCCAACACAGCCAGGCCACCCAAAACATTCATGAGTAACAGTATAGTTGGCCAAAGCAGCCAGTTTATGTTCTGCTCCTTCACTGTTCTGTAGAGACTCTTGATTGATGCCACGTTTTTAATTTACCTGGGTTTGTCTTTGTAATCAAAATTACAGTGTGAGGGATAAATGCCAGAACTCTAAAACAAGCCTCCAACTCTGGGGTGCTTACCATACCCCCTCTCATAAACACACACATGGTTCTACTTAATCTCTCTCTTCATTCTGGGACCTGAAAAGCCTCTTGATTAGAGTACATGGAATATGTTTGATGGTGTGCCTTTTGAAGAGCAACCCGAACGAAACATTAAATAATTTATCACACACATGTATTCGAACTGGCTTCAAAACGTTTTTCGCTCATTCAAAATCCAACATTTTTAATCACACAAATAATTCAATTCCATCCACTGCTTGATCTGATAAAAATCAACTGAATTCATTCAGAGCAATGCTTCTCAGTGAAGCTAAAATGCAAAATGCAAACTGTTACTGGCACACAGTATATTTTTGAATAGCTTAAGTTCCAATAAGAGGCTGATTCTGAGAGCCGCTGGCAAAATTTTAATGCAGTATAAACAAGTGTGGTAGTTTTGCCTTGGCATTATGTGCCACCATTATCAGGTCTCCAAACAGCCTTTCAGCTTTTTCATAATAAAAGCCTTTGTGTGCATGGGCTAAATTGTTCCCTCTGGAATGACTTTAATTGTGAAATACTAATAAAATATGATAATAATCCTCTTCCTGTTTTTTATTGTGTAATCTACCAGGAATATTTAGACAAATATTCCTGGTAGATTACATAACTTGTGGCAAACAAAACAGAAATCTTAAAAAAAGTGCCTACTGTCTAATAATAATAATAATATTAAAGAAGAAGCTTACATTTATTTCTATCTCAAACATCTTTTGGTGTATGATTTCTATATTTTTACTGGACAAATCCTGTGAACATTTATCACATTTAGTATAAAATGTGTGAACTGTGTAAACTGACCCTAAATTTCGAGTTCATAAAGTGATCATTATTCCTCTTCAGTGTGTTGAGATTTTAGTAAACATTAGGGTCTGGCCAAAGAAATGTCCTCAACGAGCCGTTCACACATAGGCGTGCCGAGCTAACAAGGTCACACTTGGGTCACAGGTTTAACTCCTTTCAGATCTCCAGAATACTCCTGTGTATGTTACCTTCTTACCTTTCCTATTTATCAGCGTATGTGTATCCCCTCAAGCAAGGTCAAAGGTGAGGGTACAGCAACAGGTGACCAAAACATCCTTGTAAGGCAAGGAGCTCAACAGCAGTGTTGCAATAACAGTGGATAGTCAGGGTAAGCTCGTGTTATGCACAAAACTTTCCTGCAATGTCTCTACAAGTTTGAGAACACAAATCATACCGTTATACCATCATACCATCATACCATCATACCTGATGGTATTCTGCTTAAATGAGGCACAGTGGCTCATTGGTTAGTGCTGTCACTTCACAGCAACAGCACTCCATCTTCACCACGGCAGAGTGGTAGGGCCAAATCACTGCAAACACATCCTCAATCCACCTGTGAGCCTACTGATCCTGTCTACCATCACTCATGGACAAGACATAAACCCTTTTCTACAAAACACATGCAAATGTGGATACTTCCGACATCTTTGCTAGTGTGGTCCATTGTACCATAGATAAGGAAGTAAAATGTGGTTCAATAACTGCATTTCAGAAAACTAGTTTTAACTTTAGTTTTTGGTGGTTGTGTAGTTCAGATTTAGTTCAGTGGGGCAGGAGAAGACAGAATGATATTTTCACGTAACTTCTTTGACAATGAGTTTTGGCTAATGATGCTGCACCCACATAATCAACATAACTGTGTCACAAACGTGGCATGCAGTTTAACTCAGCCACACTTAGATGAATCATTCGAATAGTTTTCCATGAGCAGAGGTCAGCTGTGGCTCTGTCATCACTATTGTTTACACACTGATCCTCTTTCTGCTGCAGTCAGCAGACCTCCTCAGAGATGAGCATTAATGAGGCTCATTGGGCCTTTCCATGTACCCATTCACATTCACTGTGTACATTCAGATTGTGTACAAAGCACTTCTCTGAGACTTCTTTAAAAATGTTTGTGGTGTGCAGTCCATCTGACTCAGCACTTGCTGCAAAAACAAAAAAATATGCTGCTGATCAGACAAAAGACGCCACATTAAAAAAAAAAGTCAATGGGCTCTTCACCCTAATTACTTACAGAAGCGCTGAGCTCTTTACCAGTTTATATTTTTTTCACGGATCATGGGTTAACCCTTCCTTGGTGAATTACAAAAAGAAAACAAAGGAATATAAAGTAACAGCTAGTAAAGTTAGTGGCTCAGCGTCAAGGTCTTGCAACAGTGACGACTGAAGCAGAAATAAGAAATAATTGTTTGCAGAAATAAAACAAAGTATATTAGCAGGGACTGGCAAACTTGGCAAATATAATATTCATATACCAAATAATAGCAACATTGGGGAGAAGGAACACAAGAAGCTCAAGAAATACTAAGGGCCAAGAGAAGAGCTCAACATGTGGAGGGTGAAGGCAACAGTGGTCCCGATACCATTTGAGAACTTGGAACAGTGACCCCTAAACTGGGCGAGTGGCTTACAGCAACACGGCTCCTGGTATGATCCCCCAGGTTCGCTGGTGCCCCTGCATGTCCAATTTGTATGTTTTCTCTGTGCCTGTGTGGCTTTTCTCTGTACTCCATCTATTCAAAGACATATTTGTTATTCTAAATTATTGATTCTAAATTGGCCTCAGTGTGTGGTTGCCTCAATGTGATGGTCTGGCAGCCTGTCCAGGTGTACTCGGCTTCTTGCCCCATGAGAACTGGGAGGCTCATGCCCTCCCACAACCCCAAATTGAATAGGTGGGTAAGAAAATTGATAGTTTTCAGTCTATGGTAACATTTAGTTGAAGAAATGGAACTTTAATGTAAAGCAATTAACACAATAAAGGTAAACTTAACTGCCTCATTTTGAAGTAAAAATTCAATACAATTGTGTAAAAAAAAACCCAACAACAACAACAACAAAAAACACAACAACACAAACACAATGAAGAGGTCTGTTTTAATGACCCTAAGTTATGGATGAGGCCTAGCAGACACCTATTGGCTCTTATCAATCAGTTTGTCTGAATCCAGGTGATAATTTAAAAAAAAAAAAAGTTAATCCCTGCAAGAACTGTAGCTTCAATCTCAACTGACTTTATTTTTCAGCTCTCAGTGCAGCCCATGTCTTTCCAATAAATGTTGTTCTTTTCTTCCAAACTTCCTGACTTATCTATCTATCTATCTATCTATCTATCTATCTATCTATCTATCTATCTATCTATCTATCTATCTATCTATCTATCTATCTATCTATCTATCTATCTATCTATCTATCTATCTGCTTACTCAAATATATGAAAACTTTGTGTATACACTGTTACTTTTGTTTTCCCTTTTAGATCTAACCTTATACTATAACATATAACTGCAATTAACCCGCAACTAACTTGCACTATGGGATGAGGATCAAAATTTAACAGGATGTAGTAATATTTTTCAAAGGACCAGCGGTTTGGACACAACTTGTGAATGTAAGTCATGTGACAATATGCCTGTGAGGGACCAAGTAACAAAGGCATAGAGGACACAGGAAAAATGTCTTCAAAATGGGCTTTTTTTAATTTTAAACCCCCCAAAAAAAGTTCAACAAGACAAAGTTCAAAATA
>VVHJ01026283.1:2370-12581 GCA_015107715.1 Tylochromis polylepis
TTCTAGGCATTTTTTTAAAATGCAGAAAATGTTTTAAAAAGTGTGATGATTCAAGAGGAAAATGAAAAAATAATAATAATAATAATAATAACAATATATATATATATATATATATAACAAAATTATTTTCTGAGTTATAATTAATGTCCCACCTGTAAATTTCATAGTTTTGATTTATTTAGAAAACGACAATCTACTGACACTTTTGTTTTTGTCATATTTGCTCAATCCAACATGAAAGTTGAATTAAAACAGTTCTTTCTTGCTTTTCGTGATTAAGAATTTCATGTTAAAAGGTTTTCTACATGCTTTAATTCACAGTATTGTGAATACAATTCAGAAATTGTCACCTGTTGTCTTTTGCAATGTGAAGTTTTTCATTAATGTGAGTCTATACGAGACTTTACAGGATGGCTTGAATTTTTTTTTCCTATTTTACCTAGCCAGTACTCACACATACTTTCATGTATCTCAGGGCAGTGAAAAATTCAGGCTTTTATCTTTAACAGTCTTTGAGATATGCATGTTTATCCTTTGCTTCAGATTACAATATGTGACAAAAAGGCCTGAAAGTGGGCTGACGGACCATTAAAAAAATAAATAACTACAAAATACAAATAAATTAAATATATACATATTTTGAAATTGACGTAAAATGAGTATATCAGAGGGACAGTCTAGGTTGAGCAGTTTGGACAAAAAGGTGGTTTGGACACAGGAGGAATAGTGGATATACTGAACAAAGGATGTTGAATTTGGAGCTGCCAAGAAAAAGGCAAAGAGGAAGACCACAGAGAAGATTTATGGACGCAGTGAAGGACAACATGCAGAGGGTTGGTGTGACAGAAGGCGGTGCTGGGGATAGCGTGAGACGGCGTGAGTTTGATGCCCTGGCTGTATCTTTTTTTAATGTTGTGTAGGTAATGACTTTAGCTAAACAAACTTGATAACTTTCCACAGCTTCAGTCTTAAGATGTGTAGAAAATCATTAGCAGGACACAGATTAAAAAATTATACCAATTACTGGAAGATTGTGCCGAGTTAAGTGCAGGGCCAAAAACTGCTGCTTTGGGGGAAGAGTTCTGAGAAAACAACATCTGAACACAGGTGCTTTGTGATGTGTGCGTTGTTCCAGGTTTAAGATTTGTTGTCATGAGAAAAGAAAGGCACCCAGCCAGTAAACAGAAACTCCCCCCTCTTGTTCTCAGATATCTGTTTAGACTTCATAGATTAGCCATGACTCCATCAGACTTGCATTAGGCCAATCATGCACGTACAGTGCGTGCATGCAAACATACCCGCATATTTGAACGTGCGCCGCACACTCAGATCCTCTTCTCCCGGGAGACATTTATGGATTTCCTGTGTATCGGTTTTTACAGTGCAATGGTCTTGAGCAGAACAGCAGTAAAGTGGAATGAGGACAAAAAAAAAAAAAGCAGACTCTTTAAAACAAGCCTCGATGTCCTGTTTGTGCTGAGTAGAAGCAACAGAACGCAGACCACATGAACTAAACACTGCATCACAGAGGGTGATTCATGATAGCGCTGCCCCCGTATTTGCTGCAAAGTTGAATCACATGTTCATCATTGTGCTGTTTGATAAAACGCTTTCTTAAACATTAACAGCACTGCAAGTCGGCTATGGCATTCTATACAGCATGCAGACAAACATCAATCCACATAAGTCCTTTTTAAAATTCTGACGTTAATAAACAAATACATTTATAAAAGCTCATCACAATGATCAGAATTTTATGGAGTTAACCAGTCTCCATGTTAGAGTCCATTAGAATTATGGAAGCCAGTGCCCATTAGATTTTGTTTTCTGTGTGGACAATTGCAGGTAAACAAAAGTTTTTTTCTGTTAATTTTATATTTTTTTTATGTAACCTTGAGAAAGTTATTCTTTTGTTAACAGCTGATGAATCTTTTTATTCACTTATTCAGAACTACCTACTGAGAGAGACACATGGCACAATGTTCAACTGCTGTATTTCAGGACAAAGACAGCAAACTTATATCAGTAGTTGTGGATTTTTTTTACTTGTTTTTTGGGTTTACATTTTTAATTCACTGCTGTGATTCTGTGCATGCAATTGTGCTGAAAATAAAGTACATTTACTATCCAAAAGAGCCATTTTGGAGCAACTTTTGACCTCAAAAATCTCTATGAAGCTCCAAATCAATATTTAAGCTGTACCAATTAGTGTAAATCAAAACCTATTAACACACTCTGCTCAACTGTGGACTCCATCTGTCCATTTTATTCCAGTTATCTAATCTGCAGTAGACAGTCTAGTTCAATATGCGAGAATCCTCTTCCTTTTTCTCTAGCTGCATGTAGACAACCATCAACTGTGGGACCTGTAAACACAGCGATATCCTGCTTTTTCTTGAAATTATTTTGGATATTACTGTTTTTGGTGTTTGCTAATTTGTCTCATGGGAGATGGGCAAAAGGGCAGCATGTGGCTATGGAGCTGCAGGTTCACCACCCCTGGTGATCTGATAATGCTTTAAAGCAACTGCCCAAATAAGTGCCAACAGCTAGACTCACTTCTAGAAGGACTTTCATTCTTTGGGATGCAGAGGATTATACAATAAATTCATGTGCCAACTTAAAAACACTTTCAGAAACTACTTCTGTCATTCTCTCAGCAGCCAAAATGAGACTCTGTTGGCTGTTAACTTATACAGAAGGGGTCACTGCAGCAGACAGCTCCACATATTTGATTTTTACACCAGATACAATGCCATGGGTAGTCTTGAACTAGGAATCGCTCATATGCTAGCTGAATGTTTAAACCACTACACTATGAAGCAGCTACTTTGCAACATTGTTATTTACATTAATTTCTGTTGGATTATTAAAATGTGACTTGATGTCTGCTAAACAAATAAATACAGATGTGCATTTTCTTCACAAAGCATATTTTCTCAAATTAATAAACACAAATACTGTTGATGTTGTGATAATACTCACAATACATTTGAACAGCACTACAGAATGAGAAACTCTAGTCCACTGCAGAGTGAGTGGTCGGTGATTTCTGAAACTACATTTAAAAGTGTGGTTTAAACATTAAAATGTGTCTAAAGACATAGCCTAGAAGAATCTAAAATAAATTCAGGGTGAGGGCTGTGTAACCCCTTTTGTTTAAAAATGCCATAAAAATGTACAGCCACCTTGAAATCTGTTAAAAGCAGTGTAAAAAGAGGACTTTGCACCAAATAAAGGTTTTAAAAATCTTTTTTTTTCTTTTGCACAATTCTCACATAGATTTGAGTTCAGCATTCTTCTTACTTCATTAAACAATATGTACAGAAGAGAACAGATGAAGGAGAAAGACTTTTTTTTAGATAAAGTTTTCTTTTACCTGTGTCCCCCTCTTCCCTCAGTTCTCTCTTAGATGCCGTCCTCAAGTGTAGCACACATATGAAACAATTGAATAAATTAATAAATGCTCATGACCTTGTAACTTTACACTGTTCAAAACAAAGATAGGAGTGGCACAAAGTTGTTCAGCTAATACAACCATCCTCTGTCTGCCTTCAACATATAATAATCCAACTGAAGACTGTACACAGGCTTCACTGGGCCAAAGTCAGATTATTTAATTAATAGAAATTTACAGTGACCTTAACACTACATGTGATCGTTGTAAACAGTCTTTGCTTGTACCCAAATTTTTAAAATTTCCAATGTCAAGATTTTGAAAGTTTTCTACAATTTGAGGAAAACTGCACTGTCTGCTACTACAGCAATATTTGGGGTAAACCCTCCAAATGTGAACCTGAACAGAATCCAAGCTGACATTACTGCCTGTTGTTGACTTGTGCCAAGAAGGCCCACTCCTCACCTGCATCATATGGACAGTGAATTCACTAGCTGCGCCCACGTCCTCATTTTAGGTTTGGTAGCGTTTTTTAGTAGATAAAGGCGAATGGCTTAATCTAGAATTGAGCTGCAGTTTGGGGAAGGCCTTGATGGGGACTGGCAGCAGCTCCCGGACCTGGCAGATCCCCATGTACTAATGAGAAGTGAAGAATTGAAAGAATTGAAAAAGGGGGGGAGGGTGGGGCACGAAAATGAGAATGAATAGCTTGTAGAGCCGAGGTTGTCACATATATAGAGAGAAATGGAAGGGGTGTGTTTAGAGGTGTGGTCCCGCTCCTGAAATTCAGATAATTTATCTCCAAGAAATGTTGGAATTCACACTGATCCAATGTCTTTCCTAGGATTCACTATTGAGAAAGGACAAGCCAAAGCAGACCCAGCAGACTTGCTATGGTGCAAGCAGTGGTAGAATGGCCTGTTCTATCAGGCTGGAACAAACTCTGGTGTTTCCTAGCGTTTGCTACAACTGAGTCATTTGCAACTTCAGCCAAATAGCCTAACCACTCACTAACCTCACATCTCCCAAAGTTTCTTTTCAGTGGGATGCCTCCACTCAAGAAGCCTTTGACACACTCTTGGAGGTACTACTATCACAACAGCAGGAAGGTAAAATGCACCCATATGCCTTTTTCTCTCGCCGTCTCTTTCCCAAAAAACACAATTATGATGTTGGAGACAAGGTGCCAGCTGCCAAGCTTGACTTGGGGAATGGAGACATTGGCTAGAAGGAGGTAAGCACCCTTTCTTTGCATGGACACCACAAGATACGCAAGCATATCTTCAAGCAGTGTGTCTTAATGCTTATCAAGCTATATGGATGCCATTTTTTGCTAGATTCAATCTGACAATACATTACTGATCTGGGTCTCACAATGTGAAATCAGATGCTTTGTCCTGTCAATTCTTCACTACTGATTCCACTCCTCTCGTTTAATATGACTCTTTAGCGCTCATCCACATTTGCGACTAAAAATAGACCTGCAATAGAAATAAGTATTTAGGAGCAGCACATGAATAAAAAGTACGACAACAAAACCACGCAATCCCCAATTCTTCAACAAAAAGACTGTTAACACAACAGCAGCAGTAAAGATGATGCTGTCACTTGGAGACAACTTGGAGCTGGGGTCCGTTTGCATGCCCCAAAGAGAAAGAGGCAGACACAAGATGGTGAGCTCAGGTGGAGTGAAAGCATCCAAAATAGCAGCGCCTTTCCTGACCACCTGATCAAAAAAACTGCGACGTGAAGAAAATCAAACTTTGTACCTGCTCCATCCACCGCTGTTTGTTTTACACAGCGAAAATCTACGGTAAAGCTAAAGAAGTAAGGCTCCATTAAAATATGGAGATGAACTGTTAACTTAGACTGATACGATGTTTAAGTTAGGCCGTTTGTTGAAGGCTGATGGCAGCCATTCCACTTTCTATCGCAGTGACCTGTGAAACATGCAAAAACAAAAGGAGTGAGTCTACAGGGGGGCATGAGGTGTACTAGACCATGTTTATTTCAAGGCTTTTATAACATTATTTTTGCGCCTTGCAGCCAGCCTCCAGATCAGCTCCGTCGCCACCGCTGTCCACGCGGCCATCCGCCAAAACCTTTGTCTTGGATCTTGTTGGAAATTGTTGTTGACAAACATAAGAGACAGAACTCACTCTCCAATGCAGGTACTGGATAAAGAGTGGAAGGAGATCAGCTGCACTGTTTCTGCATGCTCTCTATCCGTTTCAAACAGGACTTTCTTATAGGAAATAAATTCTCTGTCCTTCCCATACACGCTGTCCTGGTACACCTGGAGTGCAGAGGAAAGACACTGGCAGATAAAGAAAACCTGGCAAATACATAATAAAAGGCCAATCTGAAAAGACAGCTCATGGTCACCTCGTCAGCTAACAGCAGGAGTCTCTCAGCTGCTGCGAACTGAATCACTTCCTCTATTGACTTCCTGTCCTGCACATGACCTAGAAAGACAAAGATAATATAAACAGTGATGAAAGAAGAGTGTATCGCCATCTAATGCACAGTACAGTGCAATAGTTACACTCTTTTGCACATCCTCTACAGTGAAAAAAATAAATAGCAAAGTTTTACAGTTTGCAGTCTAAAGTAAAATGTCAGTCATATATATTTAATCTCTTTAATATTCTGGATATTTATAATTGAGCTAGTTGTATATATTAGAGCTATTTCTTATATTTTGTAACTTTTTAATATATTGTATTATTTAATTTAGTTCAGTCTGTTGCTGTCCAGCAACTGTAACCACATAATTTCCTTAGGGATTAATAAGGTATTCTGATTCGGATTCTGATTTCATTTAGCTACTGTGTGTTGTTTACCTGTGGGATTTCCCGGGTTGCTGATGTAAATGGCTCTGGGCTCACAGTTCCCCCGAGCAGCCTTTAAAGCTTGATGCAACTTGTCCAGGTCTACAGCCCACCATCTCTCCTCTGTCAGCTGGTACGGCACCAAGACCACCCCAGCCTCGTCCAGCACATTGTACAGTGTGTGTGGGCAGGGCGCAGGTATCAGCACGCCTGTCCGAGTATTCCCCTCACCACTGGCCAGCAGCTTCACAGCAATCTTATAACAATAATCCAAAAGGCTATATTTTTTTCCTTTAAGGGAGAGCAATCTTTTCTGTCACTTTTGGCTCCAGATTATTAAATAATCAGGAATAAATGAAAAAAAGAATGTTTGAAGGAGAAAACAAAGTAAAACTGTTTCCCCTTTCAACCCCTTTTGACTTTTTCAGCATTGAGAGATCACTCACTCATTTAAGCTTTTCTTTACAACTAACTCAATAAATTATGTTTAAAAGACTAAAGTAATGCAATACACATGGTTGTTTCAAAGATTATAAAAATACATTGGCTGTGCAAGTAAATATTTTTAAGCTGTCGTTTGGAAATATTTTGGTTATTTTGGTTGAGGTTTTTATAATGTGTAAAGACTGGATGTTACTATTAACACAGATCATATTATTTTTCAGTTAAGTGCAAATATAAAATGTGCAAGCTAAACCACTACTACAGTGTGCTATAGCAGAAGATACATAAAAATGTCATGGAAAAGATTTCCACGTCATTAAATTGCTTTATTTTAGCATTATGCAATTCTATCATTCCAACTTAATGTACTTGAGTTGGTTAATTAATTAATGATGAATCAACTTATTTACTGCAGTTGAGTTCAGCTTAATTTAATTGAGTTGATCCAAGCCATGTAAATTACGTTAGTCTAACAAAAGCACTTAATGCTAATAGAAAGTTGTTTATTAACAATAAATAGCAATAGCATACACGTGGTGTGTGTATGCTTTTCTGCCTCTTGTGACCCTAGTGATTTTCCTGTGGTTTGTAATGATTTTGTGATATTGCGAGTCCAGGCAACTAACCACTCTTGCTAGCTTGTATTACGTCATCCCAACAAGAATAAATTTAGCAAGTGTTATGTTGTTGAATTTCATGCAGATCGTATATGTTTTGTTAGAATTAAGTTACCTGAAGTGTTTTTATGCTGTGCCTTATATTAATTTTATATTAATCAAAATGTCATATAATCATATAGTGTAGTATTAAGTGGACACGGCCCTGAATAATAAAGGCATTAGAATGCGTGTCCTTCAGTGGCAGAATGTTGTAGACTCTCCCCCACACTTGCCTGCAGAATAGTAGATAACAGGGAACCATCTCTTAGTGGAAACTTACTGAAATGCTTTTTGTTTAGACTAGAATGGGGTAGCCGGTAATAAAACTGTTAGGGTCTGATCACCATTTTGAGATCCACGGCAACGTGTCATGCAGGATGTATCTCCCTTCTAGAAGTATTGTGTAAGAGAATAAAGTGTGAAATGGTCTACTGAGCAGTGTTTTGTCTTCCATCGGATGCCTATGAGAAATCAAAAGAACTCGGTGAAGTGTTGATATTTAACAGTTTCAACTACGTTCACCATAGAAACATCAAGTTATTTTGTTCAAATTACAAGTTAGACTCTTGTAAATGTAATAACCACGCAATTTTAATTTTTTGAGTGATGGTAAACCCTAAAGATTTGTGGGTGTGTGGTCTGAGTGATAGGTGTGTTCACTCAGATAACTGCACTTTCCAGTTGTCTGAAAGGAGTCTCCTTCGCTAATTCAAATCACTGAACTGAACCTCTCTTTTGTGTTTATCCTATTGTGTCCTTTCAAAGCATTTTAAAAAATAATCTGACAAATAAAGTGGCTTGATATGAGGTCCAGACTGTGCAAGACCTTTTTGCTTCAGTTAGTGAAATTCTTGTATTTGTTATTTAGCACCCATGTCTGTATGTTACACCGGTGCCTGTGCAACTTGCTAACCAAGCTTGCTAGTATTAGCTAATGGCTAACAATGGTGTTTCTGTCCATCTTTTATGATCCACAGTCTTGGCTTGGATACTAGTTGGATGTTGCGTCTTGCTTAAAATGCGTTTTATTGTGTGGCTTCCCTTGATTTTTGACATGTTTGATTATGTTGCATTTGTGCAACTAGAAATAGTATGAATAGTGTTCATAGTCATACCATTATAGCCCTTTGAGAGCCAGCAGAAATAAAGATGTTTTGGGCATATGAAGGAACTCCATCTCTTTTTGTGATGAACTCAGCGATGCTTTGCCTGACATGATGGAGACCAGAGGAAGCAGTATATGAACCTACAAATCAAATTCTAATTATTTCAATATATATGTATGTTAAAATCCCAGACTCTCAAATTTAAAATTCAGATTGTACAGAAAAATCTTTCCATTTTCCAACCCTCACCCACACTTGCTCCATCACAGGCCTCCAGGAGTTTCTGAGCTCTTATCTTGACATCCAGAGGAAAACATTTGTCTTCCAGCAGCTGAGGGTATACACACACTGCCAAGACCTGAGGAAGTAGGCCAGATTCACAGAGGACTTTGTAGACAAGCTTTTTTGAACTAAGAAAGTGTTTTTAACACATCAAGAAGACAACATGGTGACAAATATATGACATGTATGGTGCAAGAGTGCAAGAGTAATATAGAACTTAGGAATTAACAATAATCACTATACATTACATCAACTGCAGAAAGTACTGGACATAAATAAAGTGCATTAAAATAAAATGGACAAATAAGATTATATTTACAAGATCATAAATCATATGACAGATACACAAGTTTGACAGGAATGCTTACACAACACAAAAAGTTACACAACACATTTAATGAACACTAACCTGTCGAAGAAATGAAACATGTTTTAAATTAGCTCTGTGGGGATCACCGGAGCTAATGTCAGTCACCTTCTTGAAGGGTTTCTGTGCGCCCTGCATGACAACACATGTTAATTTAGGACTCAATTCTCGAGACTAGAGAGATTTTTCTCATTTGCTTTAGAACATTTCTCGCAACATTTCTGAGGTTCTCAGCTTCCAAGTTAGCTCACAGATGTAGAGAAACAACTCATTTAAAACAATTAATTCATAAGTCAAAAAGCAGTTTGTATGTTCATCACAGCTGAACGTTTCTTTGATTTAATGAAAACCAGCCTGATTAAAATATTTAGATATTTAATCAAAATGGCAGTGGACTACAGAAGTGTGTTCCTCATCTTCAAATTTCCTTAACTCTTTAACCCTTAAGTAACCCTTGAAGTTCCTTTCTGAAGTGAGCCATTTTTGTCATATTTCAGGCCTGCTTATAGAACAAAATGACTCTGTGTGTATGAGAAGTTGGTGTGAGTGGTCTTCAAACTATTCTAATGGTCGAAACACACATTTATTGATATTCATATATACTGAGATGCAGTGTTGGGAAGGTTACTTTTAAAATGTATTCCACTACAGATTACAGATTACATGCTCCCAAATGTATTTTGTAACGTATTCCGTTATGTTACTCAATGAGAGTAACGTATTCTGAATACTTTGGATTACTTAATATATTGTCATGCTTTTTACGACTACATGAATGTACTATTGCTGTGTGATTTATTACTATTACTGAAGGCTACTTGCTATACCAATACCAACTAGATTTTTAAATCTTAATGTAAAATGAGTAACAGTAGGGTGGACATTAGATAAGGCTGCACTTTTTGCAGTGATCTCGTATAGAAAACTATTTCTGTATCAGTAATGTGTTTTCTTCTTGTCTGCTTTCAGAACTGCACATGGTTATTTGCAGCTAACAGGTTGTTAATGCTATCCATCAAGTCTAACAGTCTATGAACTAACCTCAGCTAACGCCAGCTAACAATGTTAGCTTGGTGGCAAGTAGCCTTCAGTAATAGTAATAAATCACACAGCAATAGTACAGCA
>VVHJ01026284.1:0-19310 GCA_015107715.1 Tylochromis polylepis
TATGCAAGCCGATGGTATGGTGTTCCGGGGTTCAAATAGTGGGTTCGCGCGCGCTTGAAAGGTCACGTGAACTGCATTATTTTTGTTTGGGTTTTTTTGTTATTGTGAAACACTGTAGGCTGCCTGGAAGTGGCCATAAATGTCTGTATATACATATATATGGATTGTAGGAATACAGCTGGAAATAAGCTGAGGGAAAAAAAGAGTGTTTTGGGAAAAGAAATAATAAAGGGATGACTATTATGCCTAGTGGGAGGGGCAAGGGGGTATAAAAGGAGGCTGTCAGGGGTACCTGGGCAGTTCTGTGAGATGTTACAAAGAGGGTAACATGCAGACTGGCTCAGCCGCTTGTGTTTTGTATATAGATGTTTGTTTTGTGTTGAATTAAGTTAGTTTTTTATTTTCTTTGTAAATAATCTTTTTGTGCACCTGGGAGGCTGGCGTAATAAAGTATCCACACTGAGTGCTTCCTGACTACGCCTGCATTTGTTCGGGAGAAGTTTAAGAAGAAGACCCCGCGACACAGGGGATGGAACCTGACTGCAGGCATTTGGTTCTAGTCAGCCATAAGAGCATTAGTGAGGTCGACCTGTGGTCAGCACACTGGCTTACAGTCAGTGCTGAGTTCCCAAAGGTCTCGCTTGGGGTGGAGGTCACGGCTCTGTGCAGGTCACTCAGTTTTAGCCACATTAAACTTGGTTAAGCATTTCATTACTGACCGGAATTTGTACACAGGGACATCGTCATATAGAGAATTCCCCAAGTGGAAAGCATTTTTTTGGTGAAAAATATCATTACAGGATGAGCCTTAATAAGCGCTAAGAGGCTTAACCAAAAACAAGAAACACAACATATCCTTAAGAGCCAAATCCCACCAAGTTATTAAAACAAGCTGCAAGGATGTTCACGCATGCAGCAGAAAGGGCACGCGGTGATTTCTGATGTTATAAGCCTCTGTCTTGTCTTTTGGAAACTAAATTTGTACTGAAGGTAAGTACATCAGACTAATATGGAAGTGAAGCTGGGAGGATGGTGATGTGACATGTAGACTCAAGGCCTTATCTGTGGCCTCAGATGGGGTGAGATCACAACGGCACAGGAATGGATGGTCAGTGAGCGGCTGTCGAATACTCCCCAGACCTCCAAACAAACTCCCTTAACCCTTTTTCCTTTATTTTGTCCCACCTTGTATAACTAAGCTGCCTGAATAATTACTCCTGCAGCTGCACACGCGCACAAATACAGCTGTGCACGCGCAGGTTGGCTTATCTGCCATGGGCTCTTGATGCTCGCTGCACCTTAGTTACTGCCGAAGAGGAAAGAAATAAAAGTGTCGGTAAAGAAAAATGACAGCCTCTCACCTATTTTTACCCTCAAGCTGGGGGGAAAAAAAACGACAACAGCCTGAGGGGGTTGGCAAATATCCAAATGAGAGCGTTTGCCTGAAAACAAAGGCCCATTCGGAGACATCGTCTTGGAAATAACTTTAGTTTAACTGCTGTTTGAGTTGCAGTCTTAAGTCAAAAAGGCCGTGACGAACCTTTGGAAAGAACTAGAATGGCTAAACTAAAAGAAGAAAATGTGATTAGGAAAGACTGGCATTACTTTTGGCATGAGATTAATGTGTGTGGTATTAAAAACAACAACAGCACAATAAAGTGTTGGACCTTTATCAGGTTCGGTGTGAGTGTCTTATTTCTGCTTTCTGGGGCCCGTTTTATTGAACTGTCATGACTCGTGCGTTTCCTGGGCTTGAAGGGTTCGTTTTAAATTAGCCTCGAATGTTCAATGGCAGGATCACTGAAGCAAGCCCACTCAATATCACATGGCCCAGCGCCTTGTCTTTACAGGATAATGAAAAATGATAAATGACAAGCCGAGGCCAGTCATCCCCAAGCAACACCTGTTCTTTTCTATTGACAGTACAATACAATACAAAACACCGTGAGGGGAGCCCCTCCTACCTTCAAGGAACAAGTCGCTACTGGAAAGCCATAAATTAATCTATTCTCCCTCAAGCATCTAAGCCATTAATTGTGACCAATTTGTTTACAAGATAGCATGGAGAGTGTGAGGCGGCTAACATTAGTTAGTCCAGTATATCAGAGTGAAAATATACTGGACAGATACGGGTCTGTTAAAAAGAACAGATACCGGCCAGTCCCAGCTGATGTGATAAAAGCCGGCATTTGATTCTGCTTCATGGCTTCATGGCCTCAGTCTGTAAAATCCATAATCAAACCTGCCTCACTTGACCTTCAGGAGCTACTAAAGTGCTGCAAAGGATTTCATTAGTCTGAATGGATATGATAGTTTTACTATTCAATGAACAAAAGACGCTTCTGCAGCAAATGGATTCTTGAAATAGAAGGAAATTAATGCGGTCATATTTAAAGGGGACCTGTTACGGTCATTTCCAGCTTCATACTTTTTATTCGTGGATTCTACCTGAGCAGCTTCGTGTGATTCACAGTTCACAGCAATCCTTTTTTGGATGTTAGACCTTGATGAGGCTGTTAGAAACAAGCTGTTTTAGCAAACTTTTGGTTGACTGACCGGGGGACATACTTAGATTACTTTGCCGCAACATGGCCTGAGAAGCGCTGTCACATAATTGGCAGTTAATTGTGTGAACCTTATATTGCGCCTCAACACACCAACATAAATAACTTTCCTTTGAGGAAAGAAAAGATGAGCTTTCGTGGTAAAGTGTGAATACAAAGTCATTAAAAAAAAACAGCCCAAAGAGTACTACACATGTGCAGCACATGTACTGTATATATATGTATACACACACACGGAGCCAGAGAACAATAATCCAGACAGTTAAAGCTTATTACACTGCGACCCGCTGCTCACTGATGGCTGTTTCCCTCAAAGTCTAGTGTATTTACACGAGGCTGTAACGGCTTTCTAATCGTCACACAACCTTTAAATAAGGTGGAGCCGTCGGTGAAGCAGTTACACAGAAGAAACTTTGATAGGTAGGGTGATAATATATAACGCACACCTCGAAATATCTCGGCACTGCTATTTTTTTTATGCATGCTTGTATTGTTCAAAAGCACCTTGGAGGTATGAGAAACCTTACGCAGGGGACACACGAGGACATGGCTCGCAGTAAAAACCAAAACTGAGACAAGTGATTTTATTTTAGTTACAAATGTTAGTTTTTATACACGTGGATGGACAAAAGACTTTCTGAACGGGGTTGATTATATTCGATTCATCTCATTTGTCCCTCATAACATGAGACTTTCGTGCCCTCAGGGACTGCTTTAGATATTGCTAAGATATTTTTGAGTTAGTACATTCAGTCCTCACTAATCTTTCTTTCCCTTTTCTTCTAAATTCACACAACCTCTTCGTTGGTTTCTTTTATTAAAACTGCATTTAAAGATTGCTGTGTAGGGAAAGGCCATAATTATTAGTACAACTTCATTAAAAGTTGCATGTGCCAGCACTGGGACCACATCCAGGCTGAACTGTTTGCACTGTTGTGTATGTGCATGTAAACGAATACATTATTTACCTCCACGCAGGTCACGTCTCCCCTTGCACCGTCACTTTGATCAACAGTGCAAAACGGCACTGCAACACTTCACTGCTCTGCCTATACAATTATGCAGTCTGCCTATAGAGCAATCTATTATGACTGTAACTGAGTGGAGAAAATAATAACTGCGTAATCACAGCCTCTAATGTGCTCTGCAAGTTGCTGTGATCCCAATTTAATTTATTTAATCAACAAACGAGACTTGATAGTGCACTCGCAGCTTGGATTCCCGCGTGAGATTGTTCTGCATCCTGGGACATTGCTTTATTATTTTCCTTTAGTCATCACATTTAAGGGAGCAAGAAGAGATGATGGGCTTTGTACTTCAGCACATCAGAAAAGCCGATCTCAGTGAATGACTGAAGTGTTTCCCACACATGCTGTAGGTGTGGCGGTACGTCACACAGAATATAAGAAACTAAGAATCAAATCAATAGCACAAACCGAGCAGCCCAAAATGAAGCTTCCTCGTGATGTTGTGACTGTAGTGACATGGAATCAACTGAGTATCAAAACTGATATCTTTCGGATAGAGGAGATCGGTTTTACCCTACCTTAACAATGTCTTCATTTGAGGACTTGCACTGCACAAAAGCCGAGACGTCAGTGACTACCCCGTTCATCTCAATCGAGACCATTTTGACAGGAATGGCCACAGTGCGTCCGGTCAGAATGGCCGTGTTGATAATCTCGGTGTCCTACGGAGACAAAAAAATAGACATGGCATTCATGAAACAGTGAGAGGCAGAGAGTGATTTTCCTTGATATTTCATCAGTTCTACTGATGTCCACATTTAAAGCCATTACCATCAGGGCTCCTGTGCCTACTAGGTGATACTCTCAGTGGCGGAGCAGAACTCATTACTCTATACTGAGATGTCTTTCATTGGATTTCATCAACTGACATTTTTATTTCTG
Source organism: Tylochromis polylepis (assembly GCA_015107715.1). Lineage (NCBI taxonomy): Eukaryota > Metazoa > Chordata > Actinopteri > Cichliformes > Cichlidae > Tylochromis > Tylochromis polylepis. Next base: position 4,475 of record VVHJ01026284.1, read on the forward strand.
CGCACTTTTCTTCCAAATGGGGATGAAATGGACAGAAAAGTAATAACCCCCCCCCCCCCCAATTTTGTCCAGCCTCAAGTAAAAAATTCAGACAAACAAGACATTTACTGTACTGATGCACTGTGACGGACCTAACCTTTGTGCAATTTTAGCTGGAACACACAAGTGGAAAGCACACTTGGATGTGTCACTGAAATCCTAATTATTCTGGAAAAAGCAAGAGGAAGTGCGAGATTTAAGAGCAATGTGTTAAAATAGCTTTTAATGGGGAGGACGTATGACAGAAAAGCTCATTTATCCAGGCCTAATGCATCCATGTTTTTTCAGTCCATTCAACGGGCTACATGATTATTCTAGTTTGAATCAACAGCCATGCGGGTAAAGGAGAGAAAGTATTGGGTGATTATAATTTGAATCAGCATAGGGTGCAAGGGGAAATGCACTGACAATATCTCAGTTGCCCATATTATCAAAAATCTGTCAACCGTAGTCTAACTGCTGGGATGGCGTTTGATTTGATCATAAACAACAAATATATGAAGACTACCTGAAAAAAATAAGAAAATGAAACATGAATCATTTAATGTTGCCTTTCTTTGACCGATACAGCCGCAAATCTGTGCCATGATTTCAGAGATTGTATTCAGCAGCCTCTCCTCTGGCACCGTGTGCACACAGGAAAACTGGAGAAAGCAGAATGGGAAAGGAGTGGGCGGCTTTATATTAAGGCATTTCTTTCACACACGTTGGACACTTCTATTCAAGTTTAGAAGTGTTGTTGCTAGTTTGCCAACTAATTAGTTAACATCGCTCTTGTTTTCTTGCACCCTCAAGAAAATGAACATGACTGCTAGAGAAGAAAAAAAAAAAATCATCCCATAACATGAGCAGAAATCTCACTGGAACACATGTGAGCGCACAGGGAGTTCATAAATTAATCATAAAATGAATTTATGCCTTAGATAGGCACAACCAGACATGAAATCAGTTCTGCTATCAGACAGAATTGTCAACTCATTACACTCTGACTCACAGATCTAGACCGAGGCAAACGCAAAAGAGGACAGAAGTAAGAATTAAAAGGAAGTCTTTCTTGTGTGTCTGCTGGCTCATTTTGAATCAAAACCGAGAATGTTTGAAATTCATACAACACGCAACAGAGTCTCACTGTCTTACACAATAAGTTGACTTTTTACTTGGGGCATGATTTTTTTGGTCTTCTTTTACATTAGTAAGGACACTTCCAATACAAATCAGAGCAGACACAGTACAAATCTGTGCATAAAAATATACTCGATAATTTTCATTTCCCGAGGGAAGGCCAGAAGCCCCTGCATAATACCAACCCGCTTAAAAATAGTGAAAATGGACGTTAATTTGCATTTACTGTTACCAACTGCATCTTTAGAATTTGTGCTTCATTTGGATGCGAGGTTGGCTAGTATTCACAGGTTCCTTATTTGGGTTTCAGACTAACAAATAAACATCTGCACTCTTGACTAACAACAGCTCAGACAGTAAAAGAGTAGTGTACTTTAGTCTCTACGAAATAGGATTTGCAAGCGCATATATATAGTATCGTTTCCTTAACAGTGAGCGCTGCCATCAAAGTTTAATCATGAATCATTTATGTAACAAAAAAAAAAAAGGAACAAGTACAGAGCTATGAGGAACTTTCTTGAGTAGAGTTAGAAAGCTGGAGCTTTAGCACAGTAACTTTACTGAATGCTACCTGAAAGAAAACTCTTCGTCACACATGCTCACATTAATCATCGACAGCTTTGGCTTAAAAAAAAATTCTACTTTTGTCTGTTTCCTGGTCACAAGATGTTACCACAGCAGCTAGCCATGGTCAAGACGACCTGCAGAAGTTCAAACTGAGCATCAGAATGGGGACTAAAGCTGATCTAAGTGATTGTGAACGTGGTTATTGGTAGACGGGCTGCTCTGAGTGTTTCACTGGCAGATGGGCTGGTCTGATCTACTGGGATTTTCCCCACACAACTGTTTCTAGGGTTTGGTCCAGCATACTTTTTGCCAACTGTATTAACCAAGAAGGAGAAACTGTGACCGGCATTGCTCTGGGAGAAACAGCTTTGTTAATGCCAGAGGACAGAGGAAACTGAGGCTACATTTACACGACCTCACCAAAATTGGGCAACATGAGATAGGAAAAACTTTTTCTGAGCCGAGTCCTGATTTGCATGAAAACAACCATTCTGCCTTGTATGAGTGGTTCGGGGTTCGGGGTTGGTGGTGTAACGGTGCAGGGGATATTTTCTTGGAAAACTCTGGGCCCCTTAGGTTTCGGGCTAACTGAGCATCATACAACAAAGCCTACCTGAATTTGCTGCTGACCAAGTTCATCCTTTTATACCTACAGCACACCCATCTTCACCCATGTCACATAGCTCAAATCATCTCAAACTGGTTTCTTGAACACGACAATGAGTTCACTGTTCTCAAACGGTCTCCACAACCACCGCATCTGAGTCCAGAAGAGCATCTTTGGGACTGGGTGCAATGGGAGATTCACATCATGGATGTGCAGCAAATGTGAGATACTGTCATGCCAATATGGACCAAAATCTCTGAGCAGTGTTTCCAGCACCTTGGTGAATCTATGCCATGAAGATTTAAGGCTTTTATTACTCCCTTTTGGCTTCAAAAGGCAAAAGGGAGTCCAATCCAGTATTAGCAACATGTACCTAATGAAGTAGTTACATGATATTACACTAGGTATTACTGAAGGTACTAGAGGTGCCTTTTTATGAGTCACAGTAACCAAAAATAATGCTTATTTATGTCATTAAGTTTTTGTACTCTCTGAAACATCGGCCTTGTTAGTAATTGGCTGCCCGTCAAAAACAGAAGGTTTGAACAGCCAGTGGGTGAGACGTAGCTCACAGAGATAACCACATTACAGACATGACTTCTATATAGCATCATAACAGATTCATGAGTGGAGAAAACTTAAAGAAAAGCTTTTATTTCTGTTCTTTTATATTTAAATATTTATTGGGATTCTATTTATATTTCATACCTTATTCCTTGTGTCTGTATTATTCACATGCATTTATATCCTTTTAAAATGTTCTGAAACATTAGTGGAACAGCATGCTTTTTAGCAGTTGTATTAACCAAAAACATTTTCTCATCCAAGTAAAACCCCATGATTAAACCAATCTATTTCAAAGTCCTTTTGTTTGGAATAATAAAACAAAATGTTTTCAGCAAATTCTAGCATTAGAACTGATTTGTTTTTGTTACTGAAGCTAAGCTGTCAGGCAGGAAAAGCAGCTTTTTGTTTTTTTTTTATTAGCTTAGAGTGCAGGGCCAATTTATGGGAACAGAGCACACCAGACCACCTTGGATAACTGACTGGACTCTAGGGGACAATCCTAATTGAAAGACATCCTCCCTAAGCTCTCCTGGCTGTTCCAGCATCTGGTAAATATTACAAAACACAAGACACTTTACCAGTAAATGTGTGCTGCAATGGGAGCTCTAATTATACTTACCTAAATTCAGCTCAGAGCAACAATCAGTCATCAGTTTGCTCGGCTATCATTTCACTTATTTATCAAGTTCTTTAGGAAGCAGTGGAACAGTTTTTAGATACACCACGGTAAACATTTAAAAATGCTGTTTTCAGCTTACTGAACGAAAGGGGTTTTGTTTTGCTACTTTAAAAGCACAAACTACAATTCAAAGGGACACACCCGACGTCATGTGAGCCTGGTAAAAAATATCAACTGGGCTAAAGCCTGATTTTTTTTTTCATGTCATAGAGGGAGGATCTCTCTAACAGCGTCATCTGAGGCCCATAGCTCTAGCTGTATCAAATCAAGACAACATTCTGCTTGAGAGGGGCAACCAACCAGAAGATAGAGCTGGCATGAAGAAAAAGAAGACTTATTTTGAACTCTGAATCATGCAAAGCTATCCCAGAAGAATTCAACAATAAGAATGCCAACTTGGAAATAAGCATAACAGGTCCACTGTTAGTGGATATTTTCCCAATTTGACCAAATAAATCCAGAAAAATAACCGCTTTAAAAAAAAAAATCTGTTGTATTTAGTTTCACAATTTACTGATCAACTTTTTAAAATGTTATTCTGTTTGAGAAGATTGTGTTTGTGTGTGTGTGTGTGTGTGTGTAACGTCAGTTTCCTCTAAGCTGTGATTAGAGACCGTTGTCAACCCACTTCTACACAACTTAGTTGCAAATGCCCACAGGGGTCTGGGTTTGTGGAGTAATGAGGCGAGTTTACTTTGCGTGCGAGTCCACAAATAAAATGCTCAACTATTACCATCTCTAGCTGCTTTTGAATATTGTAAGCAAATACATTTTGCCAGATGTGTGTCTTCATAAATGCACAAGGGTATACATTTGAAAATAACACATGACTTCAAGCTCTAGAGTTTGTGCGACACAAAACATCATTTTTTATTTAACATCTGGTAGATGCTGTGGCAGAGAGCAGCTAATGGAAGTGGGAATCTGGCATAACTGCTACGCCCTCCTCTGTATCATCCTGCCAGTTCCTATGTTAAAAAAACACAAAAAAAACCAGTCATGTGAAAGAGGGCTTTAGTGGTTTGATGTTAATAGCGGCTCAAAATGTGCAATAAGCCCCAGGGTTGATTTAACCTTACCACCCTGGAATTGTTTCACTTTTGACACTGTAAATTCACCAGTAAGTCCTCCCTTCTCCTCCCCCTTCCTCCTCTCATCGGCTGTAGTTAGCACAAAATCTGGGGACGTCCACCTCTCTCTGAGCGGCTTTCCTTCATTCTTCGTCCTTGCTGTTCTCGCCCCTCGTTCACTGTTCGTGACTCCACTCTAGACATTCATCTCTGTCGCTTTGTAACACAAGAAGCATCATCTTTGGATTTTGGGGACAGAACCACCTCCTACCTCTGTATATCCGCAGTTTCACAAAGAGCTGATTTGTTCTACAGGCTATAAGTGGGTGTTTGCCACCAGCTGAAGAGTGCTAGTGGATCTGCATCTGTGGTGAAGCTTAAAATGAGTACAGGAAAATGAAGAAGAAGAAAGATGTGCAATACCAGAGTCAGACTCTTGTTACATAATGAGAGTCTTTTTTTTTCTTTTCTTTGACTATTGTACTCTTAACATAATCAGTTTCTGCTCTAAATATTTTAGTACCTTGACCTGGGCAACAAAGAGATGCTAATAAAAAAAGCCCTTGAGATGCATTAGCTGAACTGATAAATATGCAGTGGTATTCATGTTTGTTGCGGTGGTTACTGTGCAATCTGATCATAAAATCATCCTTTTTATATTTTGTTGCTAGACGGCGTTCCTGTTAAGGGTTGGAGAAACACACACCTGGCTCCAGGGTCAGATCCATGCTGGAAATTCAACATTCATAACCATCACCATCAATCAGTCATAATCAGCAAATTACTCCCATCCCCCCAAAATAACCTTAGCGACTATCAAAACACAATCACTGGCAATCACCGCTACGTGGAACTGGGGGCAAATAAAAAGTTTAATGAAAACATGAAACCTCAACTTGTTTTTTTTATGTTGTCCTGTTCCTGAACTTCTGCCAGTGCACTTTTGCACCACTTGCAGTATTCTGCATTATGATGCATGCTGGATCTCTTCCACTGTGTCAAAATGGCAGCGCTTTAGCCTTAGCATAATTTTGGGTAAGAAAGCAAAGCTGCAGCACGTGGGGCAGGTTGCTTGTAACCCAAAAGCTGAGGTCGTTATCACAGATGTGACGGTCCGACCTTTTAAAGACAAAAAAAAAAAAAAAAATCTGCTTCTGCTTTCACTGTTTACCTAATGAGATGGCTTCGGGCTTGGACACTGCGGTCTCTGCTAGTGGAAAGTGCTGTTTGGTCTCTGGGTCATAGCAAGAGACTCAACTCTCATCACCGGTAATGATTCTCGACATGAAGGTTGTGTCAGTTTGACACAGAAGTTGATGTTTGCTTTCAGCACAAGTTTGAGGTCCATGGTGAAATCACGCAATCATGCGAGTGGTGAGAAGAGGACTTCCACAGAGTTGTCTAAACACGGCAGCAGAGCTGGAAGCACCTCTGCGCTGCCTGAGGAGGAGACCTTCAAGGGGATAAGAGCTAAATTTAAGCTACTTGCGAATCTGTGATGATAAGTTGGACTTCTCCTTTTGCTCCGATAGACCCACCTGTTTTCAGTTTGTATCATCGGTTCTGATGGTGTGTTACATCTCTGTCTAGACCAGTAGGAACTTCAGTCTCACTCTTTGATATGAATAAAAACCTATTTACAAGATATTCTCCTTTTTCAAGGTGACCATACTGGACCCTGACATCTGGAAACAGTAAATGTTGCCTGATGATAATTGTTTTTCAAGTTTAGGCTTTGTTCACTACATTCATGAGGTTTAGTGGAAACGAGATTGTCTCAAGTTTGATTTGTAAGTAAACTGTCTATTTATATCACTGAAAAATGTCAGCAATCCTTGATAGACTAATTGGAAGCACTCTAAATTCCACTGATGTGAAAACTTTTTGAATTGATCAAGCCTGACTGGTCTCATTGTGCAATTTGTTACAGATCATTTTCTTCCTTTTAGCTTGAAAACAGGAGCAGGGAAGTATTTTTAGCGATGGCCATGAAATTCCATGCCAGCTAAAATAGTAAAATGACATGAATGCCAATCTCCTTTTGGCATTTACATGATGCCTGTGCTTAGCGACTGCAACTGAAAACCGTTACAATAAACCAAGGACCAAGTAAGTAGAGAGCAGAGGTAGCAAATTCTGCCATGCAGGCTGGTTCAGATCGTAAATTTTACAGGACAAAGTCATATAGGCGGAAATCTAATTCTGCAACGCAGCTGAACACATCTGGGTACAAGATGTATGCTAATCCCAAATATCAAGGGGGCCAGAGATATTATGCGAACCTTATGTTGCAACAGATGTGCAGCACACAAAGTCATAACTGCAGCTCAAGTATATTTAATGGAGCTTTAGATGCAGAACTGTTGTAATTATGCAAATATATAACAGATAACCAAGAGCTGTTATTAGAAGCACAAAGCCTTAGGAGTTTGTCAGTGTAGAGCTCCTTCTTATGTCTGAAAATATTTTTAAAAGCATATTTTCTGTATCGTAAGAGAAAACATCAGCTAACGTTGTTCTGGTGGAACAGCTTAACGTTTGTAAAGGGTTGATGGCCTTCGCTCCTGTGAATATGCAAACATCCTAAGAAACAAACCTTTGAGTAATTCCAAGACATTTTCCGCTCCATGCAGTCGATGAACAATACGGTTTCATTACTGGCAAAATAGCAGATTTCAATACACTAAACGACTACACCAAAACCACAAGAGAGTTAAGTACAAAGGCAAGATGTAGTTGGATGTTCTCAGCATTGCTTGGTTGATTAATTTCCCTTTGTTTCCATAATCTGTTTACAACGCTCAATAATTGCCACCTTTCAAAAGGCAAAGGGAAGAGTCCAGATTAGAAGAGTAATGGACACTTGGACTGGTCGGCTCTGAACAATCAGTAAGTCGTTGCAGACAGCGTAGGTGTTGACTGGATGTATGTGCAATGACAAGCTGTCTGTGTGCCGAATGCTCTGCACATATTGTACACTGAAACTAGAAGAAGAAGAATGAAATGTGCACTGTTTAACAGTAATATGTAGGAAAAACAATATAAAAATAATGTGCAAATTACACTGACATTTTATTGTAAGGATCAGGAAGCAGAAAGGGAATAGCTATTAGACATTTCAGAAGAAATAAGCAAGAATCATGTACTGTACTGTTACTTGCTACTCTTAAATGACTAATTCTGCAAAGAAATTGCTATAAAAACACAGGAAATTGTACCATTTTATATAAATAAAACTGACAACTGTAACTGATTAGCATTCTCAAGTGTGGATTAGTTTATCATTTCGAACTTTACATTATCTACCTCTTTAAATAAATCACTGCAGTCCCGTAAAATAGTGGTGACTGTAACTGCTGGTATTTTAGTGTTATTTAACAGTAACAAACCAAAAAAAATCTGTTTTGTGTGCCAGTACTTACGAGTAGGTATGCATTATTTACAAAAAATATCTAGCGCATAATTTATTTCTCATTTGCAATATAACAGACTGTCTGTCTCTTCTTTACCAAAGCTGTTTTTTTTCTACTGTACTTAGATTTTAGTAGTAGTAGAAGTGAGTCCCTGTTATTAACAACCTTATATAACCATTTTTCAGCACTAACACTTTGTCAGAGTTATATTGTACAAGAGTACTGAGCTTTTAAAGAAACCAACCAGTGTATTATTCTGGTTCTGTGGAAGTCACACAATGGCTAACGTAATAGTTCACACAGAATTTGGCTCATAATACCAGACCTAGTGATGGTTTTACCAGACAAAATATTTTGTAATTGCATAATATGTGTTATATTTCAAAAGGCTTAAGGCAGAAACCTACACGAGCAGCTTAACTATAAATGACTTAATTAATCAGCATTTGAAGTTAAATAATATTGATTAAAATAAAATTAATGCGAATTTAAAAATAACCACATCTATATGAATTTCTCATTACTCACCATCGCCAGAGGGATGATGGCCTGAATATCTCGTTGCACTACCGTCAGTTCTGTCACGACCTTCTCTGAATCAGGTGGCGGGTTTTGTCCCTTATAATCAATGTTCCAGTTGATCCTTCTGGTTACCGAGAGGCTGGTGAAGTTCTCCATCTCGAAGTCCAGCTGCATCACCTCGACATTGCCTACAAAATCCCTGCCAGACCGTAAGGAGACAACCATCAAACAGAGCCCGGCGTAAATGTCAAACATTGCTCATGGCAACATATTCATGAAAACACAGGCGAGTATACATAAGCAGAAATTCTGGCAGTGTGTTCATTTTCAGCGATGACATAGTTGACTAGATAGTGCTTAATTATTAAAAATGTCATTTAGTGTGTGGTTGACACACTGCTTCTAATTTATTTTTAACGCCGTCCCCGAGTTACCCTTGAGTTGAAAAGAAGAAATAATGCATTCATTAAGACTTCAGCGTGTGAAACGCTGCAGCCAAGAGCTTTAGAGCTGAATAGATACTTCTCAGATGACGCAGTTTGAGTATTTGTTCTTCAATCAAAGTGATTCTACATTTACATATCTTAAAGTAGAACTTTTTGTAGACCTTCAGTAGAATACCATATACAAGTTATGCATATAATCATATACTTATACATAAGCAGGTGATCACCTCCAAAATAAGGGCATAGCTTTTTTTCCTCTTGAATAGAAAGGAGCTGTTTCAAGATTGATCACAGTTTTGTGGTTGGGTCAGTGAATCAATGGCCACAAAGCTGTTCTGGACAAGACAGCTGATTAAAATCTTGGATCTAGGATTTGGTTTTTGCTCTAGTCAAATCAATGTCACGCAGTCAGCAGAGCTCAGAGGAGTTGTCGGCCATAGCCGATGATGACAACACCCTATCACCGCATTTCATTCAGTCGGCGGGATCATAAACAGATCCTTCACGGTCTTCATCAGATTTCCTGACAGATACAAGGTAGATAACAATGCTATAGAATCTTAAAGGTCATAGCCAGGGGCAGACTGAAACAAGAGTTTAGATTGGGTCATTATCCAACCCCGCTCTGCTCATGAAAACCAGCAGAATGCCAATACTGCTGGCTCACTCTACCGTCTGTTTAGGGATATCCAGATATCGGGTTTTATTTTTTACTTGGCAAGCAAATGACAATGTAAAACACAGACATGAGGAGAGTATTTGTAACAGCAATAATCTGACAAAATGATATAAAAATGTATATTTTCAAATGTCCGCCATGCCTGTTGGTGACCAGTAAAAGTTTACCAGGAATACACCGATCGCAGCAAACACACATGTAGAAAACCAGTCACATAAAAATAATTAGGATACACTTTTAAAACAGAGAGAGAGATACTTTGATGTATATATATTTTTTTATCAAAGCATCAAGCACAAGTATCCAAAAACTTCACACACATTCATGTGAAACGGATTCTGAGCTGACGCAGTGTTTTAGCTGGTGTTCTGGATCGTTCCTGACTGGCACTTGTTTTTCAGTATTTAACTGCGTCTCCTTTTAATTTTCTCAACCAGCATTACTCAATTCATTGCCCTCCTTGCAGAGAGAAAGGGAGGATGCTGCACGTTGTTGTTGTGTGAATTTATGTGAACAATTTTGTTTTTCCTCACTAACTTTGGTGATGAGTGTGTGTTCCTTAAACTTAAACTCGTTTCTTTGGTTTCTTGGAAAATTAAAGCGCTTTCTAAATGTAACATTTCAGACACGACACCAGCATTTCTCGAGGATGCCTAACACTAGAATGTAACACGCATTCCAGCCATCAGCAGACAGTGCGCTGAAATTTTCTCATTTTAACTAATGATATGGTTACATTTTGAAAAGTAAGGAACTATGTTAAAGGCAGGGAACAACATAATTGCCATGTACTGTAATTACAGTGCACAGTTAAAGAAAAAAAAACAACATGATATTAGATTTTTTTTTAAATGTTCCTGTATCCTTCCACTTATATAAGAGTGTTAAAGGGGGCACTGGAACTACTGAGAAATAATAGTTTTCTAAAGGTTTTCCTACTCACTTTATTAAGTTATCATATACAACGAATTATTCAAGGATTGACTTTAAATGAAACAGCGTGAAGGGTCTTGTCAATAACCAATCACTGCTCCCTAATCTCGCCAGCTTTCTTCTTCTATCTTAAGGTCTGAGTGTTGAGCCTGTGCAAGGAGATTGCAAATTCTGTTCTGCCTCTCACTTTGGAATAGACGTCATTAAATGGGCTGCTGATTTGCTTCTAACCAATCAATTGCTATTGGTAGGTAACCTGATTGTTCTCATGGCCATGCACACAAACTATCTGAACACCACCACCTTTGTGCCTCCATCTACCAGAAACCTTTGCTTAGCTTTTTGGTTTTTGCTGTCACAACCATGCCAATGATGCCAATGATGCAAGAAAACTTTGCTTGTTGGGTCTGTAATCCTCAACAAGCCTAACATTAAACGATCTCACTGGTGGTGGTGGAGAGGCAAATTAATTCTTTTTCCAGCTGTGGGGAGACTCATCCCACCCAAGCCTCACCTTTAGCGAAAAGTGAAGCAGTAGCTATCTGTCCTTCACAAAAAGCAAAAAGCCATCCCAGCATTCAGTCTGAGAGGCTTTTAATGAAAGCTGGATCAAACTCCATGTACAACCGTCCGCCCACAAAAGGTTCCTCTCAGGAACACCGAGATGAGATCTCAGCCTATTTGTCTCGACATCACTCACTGAAAACAAACACCTCCGTCTGTCTGTGACACACTCAAACTGTCATCAATACAGCCCACTAGAGTGAGAGCAGGTACAGCCGCTCAATACTATGTTGCCTGCCACCATGCTGGAGGGGAGGAAAATGATGTTCACAATACAGTGGTTTAGGTTAGAGGGCATACTTTTCTTTTTTTTTTATCAGAGTGAACTGCAAAATATAAAACTGTAACTGAGAGCTGGAGAAGAAAAGCTAGGATTTTTTGACTCAAAGAGCTGCAGATTCACTTGACGTTATGACATTAGTTTTTAGATCTGAATCAAAAGAGCAGATTTTAGGAATTATGGCTCTGCTATCTGTTACCACATGGCTTAACTTGGCCTCTGTGCTTCTTTACATTGCTGTTATCTGCATCGTGACTCCACAGAGCAACTCCAGAGTATAAGCTTCATGTTTCACTTTAGATCTTTGTCTTGCCAGTTAATGCCTCTTCATTTTCTGCTTGGCTGTTTTACAGCCAGAAAAATAATCTTAAGAGCAAAGAAATGCACAGTGGTGAGGTGGTCAGCTCAGTCAAATCACAGCCAAGAAGGTCTGGTTCAAATCCACTGGCCACATGCGGTGTTTCTGTGTGGAGTTTGCATGTTCTCCCTGTGCCTGCATGGCTTCTCTCTGGCTTCTTCTCACAGTCCAAACACATGCACGTTAGGTTAACCGCTGATTCGAAATTGCCCGTAGGTGTGAGTGTGAATGTTATCTGTCTCTATGTGTTAGCCCTGTGATAGACTGTGGACGTGTCCAGGGTTTACCCCGCTTCTCACCCAGTGACACCTGAATGACCCTGAATTAGAAAAGTGGAAGAAAATCAATGGACAGATGTTAGCTCTAGTGTGTCTTGGTACGATTTTTTTTACAACAATCAGCTTCATCCGATGAATGTCCCTGTCTGCAGTAGCTACTTTTCTGGAGTAAATCCTACACGGCAGAAAACTCACTCATGCGACTTTTTCATCGACCAATATACAAAACTCATGCTTACAAATTTAGGCTAAAAAGTTTCGATAGTTCACTTTGAAATGTCAATGCTGTCACTGTCCTGCACTGGTGCCCTGCATTTCCCATTGCTGTAACCAATCCACCACAACAACATACAGCTAATTATATTAGCCCTAATTAATTCTCCTGCTGTACTAAATCAAACAAGACTCGTCCAACTCACTGTGTAGTGTACCTCATTAGATGACACTTTTTAACATTTCTGATTGGGATGTAATAAGTTTGTGTGTTTTTCACCAAATTAGGACATTCTGTGGAAGAACCTAACATTTACATTGTAGGAGACAAACTCCAGCTGTAGACGATCACAAATACCTGCAAATCATAACAGATTTAAAACTTTAAGTCTTAAATTTAAAAACAGTATGTAATTACGTTTCATTACATACATTTATTCTTGTAGACTTTAAATACAAAAAAAAACATGTCCACACATCTCCCATATTAATTATCATGTTACAGCGTGGTCTGAATGGTTTAAACCTATTACAGTCATTATGAAACAGAACTTTGACAGGTTTTCGATAAATGAGCTTATAACTGTCGTCATTTTTTAATTTTACAGGAGCAGCGATTACTCAATTTTGACTTTTCTGCTAAACATACTGCCTTATTTCTGAAATTATACACAATACATACAACTATTAAATGTCAGTTACAGATATGATTGATGATAATCAGTTCTGTGAGCACTGAGATGATTTTGTCCTCCTGTTGCCCTGTTTGGGATGCCTGTTTGTTTTTTTAATTTCTTGTTGAATATCTGTAATGTTGTACGTTTATATTATAAATAGATTTTTTTTATGTTGCTTTTAATACCTAGCCAGGAAATAATGATGAGTGACAGGTTTGTTTACTAATGTACAGTGTGCCTGTTAAAAACAGAATAATAAATAAATACATTAAAAAGGAAAAATGAGAACCTAATAGTAATAATAATTAAACTAATAATTAAGCTAGTTGTTTTTTTCTAGCTTTTAAACCAACATCTATACAAAACAAAAGCTAAAGGCATAAAAGTCTTTGGTAGCACTTTACAATAATGTGGCATTTATAAATACAGGTATGTTCATCCATCTGTTACTGTTACACCATGTAGAGATATCACTGCCACTACATCACTGCTAGTAATAATCTTAATAATAATCACAAAAACATAGTCATAATATATCTGTATTATTAATGGAATACTAAGGAGGAGTAATGCTGTATAAATGATGACTTAAGCACTTACTAATGCCTTAATAATGCTTAATAGTGTAAAATTATTATAAAGTGCTACCAAATTATTTAAGACATACATTTTGTGATTTGTTGCCTTGTCCAGGATATTAAGTACCACAGCTTCGTGATTGATTTTCAGGAAATGGACTAACAGACTTGCCAAAGAGCAAGAACATAAAATTCAGCTGTACAAAAAGCGGGCTGTGACGAACAAGTCAAACTACTTGGTGCTGGAGCTTCCATACAGCGTCTCTCCCTCGAATATGTAAACCTTGAGGAAAGAAAGACTGGGCGGACTTTTTTGATCCATGGACGCCTCCCCTTCTTAAATCTATCATGCAATTATTCATGATGACTCAGCTGAGCTAATGATGGAGTAACAAAACTCAACACAAAGGCATTTTTGAATATTAGTGGGCGGCGAAATCTTAAATGTGTGATTTCACACCAAAGGGCTAAACGAAGGGAGAAACCGTGGCTCAAGAAAGTCTGGCCTTGTCTCCATTAACTTAATGATGTTCTGTGTGTATAGCACAAAGTATATATTTTAAAAGCTGCAGCTTGGGGCTTTTCAGAGCTCAGGGGGATTTTCGTTCTTTGATCAAAGGTCTGTTTGAACTGATTAACAGGGAGTGCTCATTGGATCAAAGCACCGCAAGGCAGGGTTACAAAAGCAGAAGAACAAAAACGACGAACAAAGAGTTGAAAATGGTTCGTGCTTAAGTCTATAGTCCTACAGCCCTTATGTATGACTTTTTGAACATTTAAAACAAAGTCTAAGTTTGTTTAAAATTTAAAACAACACTTCAACATGTGCTGTTTGACTAGGAATGACAAGTTTCGGGTGGAAAAACATGCCTTCCGAGACTCTCGAAGCCCGACAAGCTATAACATGCCTGTGTAATCCAGTTTGTAGTTTTAGGTGGATTGCATAATTTCTTTAACCTCCTAAGACCCGAACTCTTTCAAGGCATGCATTTTTAATTTCTCTTTCCTATTTGGGCTGATTGGGTCCTGATGAATGTAAAAACAAAGAATCATCTTTTTACCTGATGTGTTGTCTGAGAAAAATGATATCCACATATGAGGACATTCGTTTTAAATTTTGATAGAACAGTGGCAGTATAATGTCCTCGTAAGTGGATATCAGGCCCTTGTAGAGCAAAATTTAGTATTGTGGTCTAGACAAACCCAAAAGGTGATGTCCACATATGTGGACGCCAGGTCCTAGG
>VVHJ01026286.1:0-16558 GCA_015107715.1 Tylochromis polylepis
TGTGTGTGTGTGTGTGTGTGTGTGTGTGTGTGTGTGTGTGTGTGTGTGTGTGTTCTTTCTCCTTAGAGCTGCAATGATAAACTATCACCTTCAGAAAATAAATACTTGCTGCATAAATACTTAATTGCTGTGATTGCTATTTGTTAATATTTTCTTTCCTCCATCGCTTGTCATTCTTTATGTTGCACAGCCAGCTTTGCGTTGCATATTGTTTTCTAAACTACACATTCTGGTTAATGTTCAAGTCACCCCTAACTAACATTAACGTTTGCTTGTCACTGAGCCAGGTTTGACACTGACTTGTTCTACTTGCCAAAATTGCAGCAGAATAACCCCAGACCCTGTGATAATTTGTCTATACAACTTTGAAAACTGAGCTTTTCACTGCACTCCACAAACCTTCAATTGTAGCCTATATCACACCAACCACGTGTCTCTGAATCTCTGTCTGACATGCTTTAAAAGCCTGTCACCAGATCTACACATTAAGGTCAGCCGTCAGAAGTCAGAATGGCAGGATGAGGTCCTGAGAGGTATATGCAGTGCACCTTCTTGTGCTCTATTCATCCACCCCCATCATCCCTCTCCTGCTCTGTTCACTCTGTAAGGTGCACTGAATGATGGGTAATATGGTGTATTTATGACAGATCTGGGTTGCTCTTTTAGCTGTTTTACAAGATTTCTCTCTCACACAGATGCACCTGGAGCAATGTTTCCCACAGAATGAGATCCGGTAGATGACTGGAGGCAGTAGGTATATCAGGTGCGCCGCCACAAATATCTTAATTGCCAAGTATTGTGACAATAAATAATGGAACAACGCACTGAGGACTGACTCCACAAACTCCACCTTCTTGCGCTGCAGTCGGCTATTTCACATATTTCATGTTTATGGTTTCCTCGTTCAAATCAGCAGCCTGGGTGAACTTCGCATAGCAGCCTGTGAACAGGTTTGTCCAACTGCTGCAGATTCTGGTTGGAGGGGGGCTTCTAGGATTGCCATCGTCAGTTGACCAAAAGCCGAACTTAGAGGCATGTATAGGAGGGAACATGGGAAATATGGGACACACTCACCGGACTTTTCTGTTTTCTGCTCTCTGTCTTTCTCTATATCCTCTGCGTCCCACTTTCTAATACTATCCCCTCAGCTTCCCACAGTATCAATAAATCATTCTTGGGCAGCTCCAGCAGACTAAATCAGTCACTATGTAAACATGGCTGCTAATCCATCGGCAGCCTGCCTAACTCCCACTCCCTTATATCCTCCTCTTCACTTTATCTAGCAGCACCCACCAGGGACTTTCTGATCAGTCGAGCTGCGAGAAGAGCAGTCTCTATGCGTTTTCACTGCCTGCAGTCTCCTGTAACCTGCTACTCACAGAGACACATGTGAGACGCACAGGGACCGGGGAACACATAGGCACGAGATGGACGCCTGTCTCGAACAGCTATTTTACACATGTGAGTCGTGTCTGCTTGGCACTGGATGAAGAACTTGAATTTTTCATAATCAGGGAGGGTAAATTTACACCTACACAGTAGAGCTGGCTGACACAATGAGAACATAATTTTGACAAGGACCAAATTACACCAGAAAACAGTCCTGGAAAGTAGCTATAGTATGTTTACCAAAGAACAGTACAAAAATGCATTTCTCCAACTACCTGTAGGTTATTTGAATATTCTAATTTCATGCTACGCCTGTGTTACATTTATGTGTAACCAAAAGTTACCAGTTATTCAGCGGTTTATGGAAACCTGTATAATGGTGATATTACAGTAAATAGAAAGACACAGTACTGCTACACTTCTCTTCATCTTTAAAAAAACCCAGTTGCCCACTAAGAATGTATTAATAATAACTTTAGAATCTAATAAGATACATCATTGGAATTTGCTTTTATGTGTGTGTTGTGATTGTCGTTTGTACAGTGCTGTGCAACAGGCTTGTTTCTTTATACAGGGTGTATCAAAAATAATCATCAATTTCAAAGCGCTTTAAGCCTGAAATGTGAAATAATTGCCAGAAAAAAATTTTTTTTTAAATGGAGAGGTTATTGAACCATCTGATAAATTTGTTTAAAAAATGAATTATATTTTAATTTCCATATATGACTTTTAATTTGTATCGCATTTGATACATCTGGCATTTTAAAAAATTGCTTAAAGATGTATTGTGGAATTTATTTAGGTTATTCAGATGGGGGGAAAAAATCACATGATGATGATGTTGAAGTCTCAAAAACTCACAAAAAAACTGTATGTATCAAATATGACACACTATTTGATATATACTCTAAGCTGCAGTCAGTTTTTGGCAAGGTGACTTTTAACTAGCACTCACATTCACACCTATAGGCAATTTCACCTGTTAATCTAACCCCACTGCTTTGCCTTCAATTATCCAGCTAAAAAGTCTCACTGATTTTTAAAATATTTTTTTTAAAGAGTGACCTTTGACCTGGACCACAAACTGCAACAAACGTAACATAATACTCCAATAAAGATATTTTAAGACCAAAAAGGACTGGCTAAATTATTATGTAAGTACAATAATGTAGAGTTGTAAAAGAAAAGGTCAGCTCTTTATTTCATATATAACCCCTTCATAAATCCTGTTGACTACAGTCTATTTACCATTATAGGCAGGTGATCACTTTTTTAAAACAACACTGGTAGGTAACATAACAACAACAGTGGCTCACATAAGTGTGGGAAGAGATTAACTACGCCGTGTGTCTTGGGGAGGGTTGCACATTAAGCACTTGTGTTTTTTTGTATGTAAAACTTTATATTCAGCCATGTATTTTAAAATTTACCGCAAGCTTCTGTGTCCAAAAGGCCTTTTGAAATTGGATCATTCTTTTTGATACACCCTGTATTTTGCTTCCGAGGGGAGCAGGGCATGAGATCATCCTGACAGAGGACAGAAAAAAAGGCAGCCAACATCCAAAGAAGAGCTTTGAAGGTCCTTCAAAAAGCCTGGGGAACTATTCCTGAAGACTCCTTGAAGAAATGACAAGAAAGCTGCCTAAGAGAGTTCCGACTGTGTGGATAAATAAAGGTACTCTTACCAAATATTAACTTTTAAGCTCATTAGAATCCTACTGTCTCTTTTTTTGCCTTAAACATTGTATTTACATTTGCACAATAAATCATTGCACCTGTTTCCCCTTTACCTAGCAAAATATAAACAAATGAGGGGTGGCTCAAGATTTTTGCACAGTAATGTATTAGCTTGATATTGTGGTGTGGTGATATTTGGAGTCAATATTAATATTAAGCGTGACTATTCCTGGACCATTCTTTTTTTGCAGTAACTACATGAACTACATGGGTTTGACTCAGCCGGGTTTGTCTGTTTGGAGACCTTCTGTGTTGAGTTTGCATTTTCTCCCTGTGCCCACGTGGCTTTTCCTCAAGTACTCCAACTTCCTCCCACAGTCCAAACATATCCTCATTGTTGATTCTACTGTCGGTCTGCGTCAGCACTGTGATGGACAGTCGGCCTGTCTAGGGTGTACCCTGCTCCTCACCCCATGACAGCTCGGGTGGTCTCCAGCCCTCCAGTAACCCTAAAATGGAATTCATTTACATTCTTCTGTGTTAATATATGCACCAAGATTAGTGATGTTATGGATAAGAAATGGTCAAACAAGCTTTGAGTTGATGTTTTGTTAAAAATTTGAAGTGTACATGTATGTTCTGATATTAATTGTCAGTACATCCAGATTTTGATAACCTCGAATTACGAAACGTGCAGAGCTCTTAACATCTGATCCATATTTGAGACACGCTGATTGGAATGTGGAAATCATTATCATCTACTGAACCTTTCATCGCCTAATGTATGAGTGTCATGTGCAAAAGGTTTTGTGAAATTATTCCTCATTGCCAATTTTTCACTCTATCCCAAGACTGCAACACTTTACTTGCAAGCTTTCTTGGGGCATGTACTGGTTTTCCACAGGCTATAGCTTAACCAGATCCACTGGACAATACCAAGAGAGCAGCATGACAATATGAAGTTCAACATGGATGATCCCACAGAAACTTCGCTAACAGACACCCATAGCTGTATAAACTGCACCATACCAGTGACCTCATACACATGCAGTTTGAGCCTATAATGATATGGTGAATCAAACCTATTAAACTGCCTTAGTTGCAGTGTGGAAAGGACAGAGGAAAGAGGGTCAAAGGACACCACTTTAATTTTTCTGGCTCTATTCTTCCTCTGTATTAAGAGGGAGGGGTAGATGAATTAAAAGGAGCGAAGCAGTACACTGTAGGTGCTAGAGCAGAAGAAAAGCAATTAAAACACAATTGCCTTATTTTCAGGGGACTCATCTTCAGCAGCCGCCTTCTTTGAAAACATGTTTTTGTCTAAAGAAACGGTAACAATTGCATATCTGATTGCACAGTGGGATCAGCAGTGAGAGATAAAGTGAAAGGACAGAAATGAGAGGGGAGATTCATGCTGAGAAACAAAACTGAGCTCTATTCACACGACAACATCCTCTTCAGAGAGATGGGGAGCTTTGCAACTGTGACAATTATACCGTGATATTCTCTGTTCCATTTAGTGTACTGCTGCCTTCAACTTGCTTTGAGCTGTTGCTTGAGCGCAGATTTTGTACATTTTTATATAACTCAGTTGTATTCTTGTTAAAATTATTTTTCATTTATCAAGCAATTTAGGCTACTAATTGCAGGACCAGTCACATTATTGTAGTTTGTGGCCCTTACCTATATAGATTTGAATACTTTCAGCAAACAGAAGCTCTAGCTGAACAGATAGCTAGGAGAGATTAGGCGGAATGATCAGATGTCTCTGGCTGTGCAGTATGAAGCCAGCCTACTCTCATATTTGTCATGATCCCTGGGCTTGAGCTTGATTTGGTGATTATAGTTTAGATTTTCCCTTCATATGTTGCTGAGTTCCTGATTTCCTATTTTTCTTCACTGTGTTGGTTATAGTTTATTGTTTATATTGTCGTATTTTTTTAATCTCTGGCATTTTGTGTTCTGGTGCAGAGTTAGTTTGTCTTTCCTTGGAACAATGCTATAATCAACTGTTTTGCAATAGCATCTAGGCTTTAAAGAGCCCTTAATGCCACCCAAATTCTAGTTTTTAGCAATCTAATTTGAAGCATGTTAAAGATAGATGGGTTCTCATTAACCGAGCTGCAAACGACACATCGAATTCAACCAGAGCCAGTATAGAGACATTTCCTGAGAGAAGCCACATTTAAAATGAGCCAGGTGCAATGAAAATATGAGATGGCTCCTGGGCAAATGTTTGCATGTGTTTAAAGCAATAAAGCATCTTTCTGTATTATAAAGTTTAAACTAGAGGGCTGAGGAATGCGTCTCCTTTTCATTAGCTGACTGTTTTGTAGCTTTCATTTCCTCTGGCTTGGAGCCAGTCCAGACTCTCCCTCTGTCTCCAACGCTAAATAATCAAATGCATTATTCAACGATGCCCCCGTGCTCTCTCTTCTCTTAAATATTAAACTTTGAAAATTGATTTATCTTTCAGAAGTCATCACAATCACAGAAGTCATGCCTGTGCAAACACTGATTACTCAAACAGATGAAGGGGCCACAGAGGAGGCGACTGAGAGGAAGAAGAACCTGAGGGCAGATGTAGGGCATTTTTAAGGGCTGATATTATAACAGGAAGGCTGCATTAGTGGCAAGAACTGTAAGCTGACAAGTGTTTGAAACAAATATTCATTTGTATGATTGGAGAGGGAACATGTATATTAACCTCAAATATTTGACAGCAGAGACAGGATGTAGACCGGCCTGTGCATCAGCACTGCATGGTAGAACAATTAGAGCTTCCTGGAGCTCCTTTGCAGCCATGTTTGTTTTTTTGTCTTTCTGCCCATCAGGCACGCAGTTTTATATGAAAGACGTCTACTACCCATAAATGCCATTTCTTAATGACATTTTGCAAACTGCAAAATGTAACTGCTTTGATGTTTATTTGTAACCTTTTCCTCCTTTGTGCACATTAGTTTGTTTAAATTGTACATCCTGACTCAGGTGCTGAGAGGAGGAGTGGTTGTTATCACAGGGTTTGATAAAATTCATCAGGCTTTTAGGTGTCAGCAGTTGATAGGTCCTATGAAGAGTTGACTTCTCATATGAATCAATTTATAACAGTTTTAACAAACTTAGATGTCTAGGGATGCCAAGACGTTTGTGTGTACAGTACTGTGCAAAAGTCTTAAGCCATGTCTAATTTCTTTATATTTATATTTATTATAATTTTTAAACAAGTATAAAATAGTAACTGGCAGGCATAAAATTGCATTTTTGCACCAGCAAAGGGATTCCCAATGTGCTATTATCTGACACTTTGCATATTGCTGCATGGTATGCAGTGTGTCCTTAAAAAAAAACTGAGGGAAATACACAAATGGAGGACAAAAAAAAAGCGTGGCAGGCCTAAAAAACGTGTTACAGCAGATGAACAGTAGCTGAAAATCATGTTCTTAAGAGAGAGCGGAAAAAAAACCTGTAGAAAATCAGAAACGGCCTCGGCCATTGTCACGGAATGGAAACAGGAAAAAAGGCAGAGGTATGCCAGATTACACAAATTACACAGGTCTGATGGAATGACAAACCTGAATCCAGTTCCAACTGTCGTCGATATGCATGGAAGAGGTCAGAAAAGAGGAACAGTGAGTGTCTAGACCAATCTGTAAAAAAAAAAATTAAAAAAA
Organism: Tylochromis polylepis; assembly: GCA_015107715.1. Classification (NCBI taxonomy): domain Eukaryota; kingdom Metazoa; phylum Chordata; class Actinopteri; order Cichliformes; family Cichlidae; genus Tylochromis; species Tylochromis polylepis. The sequence continues at coordinate 6,738 of VVHJ01026286.1, forward strand.
AATAGAAATGTGGAGGCTTCGTCATGGTTTGCGGCTGAAATTTCAGTCAGTGGTGTAGGTGATGGATGGAATTATGAACACAGAAAAATCAGATTTTGATCAACCATGCAACACCATCTGGAAAGCATCTAATTTGAAACAGCTTCATTTTTCAGCATGACAATGATCCCAAACACACTGTCAATGCAGTAAAATCATACCTGGACAGAAAAACACATAAATGGTCACAGTCAGTCATGGATTGGCCTCCTCAGAACCTGGTCATCAACATTACTGAAGCAGCGTGGGATCAGCTTGACAGAGACAAAAGGCAGCCAACATCCAAAGAGGAGTTTTGTGTGTCTTTCAGACATTGTCATTCAGACTTTATAATAACAAAGGCAATCATACAAAATATTGACTTTCTGTCATGTTCCTGGGTCTTCAGCCCAGTGTTTGAGTTTTGGAAGGCATTGGTTTTCTCTAGTTTTGTACTTTTGATTGTCCTTGCTTTTTCTGTTGCTGATATTTAGTCTTCTGTTTATTATGATGCCTTTTGTGATCCTTTTGTGTCCCCCCAGTCATACTCCCCAGTCTGTCAGGTCTCAGTGGCTGTTTACCTTTTCCCTGTGTCAAGTTGGTATGTCGTGGTCTTGGTGTCTGTGTTAGTTCCTCTTTTATTTTGACTTTCCCTTGTCTCATGTGGGTCATGTACAGTTTTGCTTCCTGTGTCTCGTCAGTTAGATTCTGCTCAACTGTGCTCAGCTGTGCTCTCGCTGCCCTGATTCTCTCCTGTGTAAATATTGTTCTAGTCTGTCCCTGTTCTTTGTCATGTCATTGTTTTACATTTCCCCCTTGCTGTGTGCTCTGTGTTGGTGTGTTTGTTTCATTGTCTACTTTCTAGTTCCTGATCCCAGCCATCTTACTTTTCAGTTTTCTATTTGGTTTCTAAATTTGTGAGCTCCATCAATAAAGTTGGGTTAAAATTCATGTTTCGTTTCCCGAGTCCTGCACCCGGGTCCTCACTCCGCCTGCCACACAGCCCTCTCCATAAGCTAATGCAGACTTTCTCTTACATTGCTAGCACCAGAGTAAATCTCCTTCAGATTTAGCTGACAGAAGTTATGTTTGCATTGTTGACTGAGCTGAAATTATAGAAACATGCATGAAGGGTCATGTATATTTATTGCTGAATCTTTTTACACGTTCTTAATGTGCACTTACTAAAGACTAGATAAGGAGACATTTGAGGTCATTTATTTCTACATTTGAGAGGAAAATGATCGTTTATAAAAACCTGATACATCACACTGCAACCACTAGCCTTATAGTAAAAACCTAAAGATATCATAGAGGTGCCAAAATGGAGACATCACAGAAAGAGGCTTCTACCATCGCTTTTTTTCAGTTGACACATCTCATTACATGTTGCTTTTTATATGTATCTTGTTCTTCGAAAATCTAATTGGGCAAGGTTTACAGACCAGACAATAACATAACAGACCAGGAAATTGAGAGGAGACAAAGGATATTACTGTTCTTTCAATAAGAGCTATCAAGAGAACAAAGGATGGCTTGTTAGCGAAGCTGTGTAATCTCAACTTGATGAGACTTTACAACATAACAGACAACCGCAGGTCTGAAAGAGAGCACCAGATTTGTCTTGTTTTTGCCTCTCTCTACAAAATGGAAATGACTCCGTCAACTCCCGCCAGAGTTGCAATCATTGTCTCTGCATAAATGTGGTTTCAAATTTGGCTCTGTATTTTTGCCTGTTTCTTTTGAGATGTCAAGAATTACGATAACAACACTTTGACATGAAAAACACTCATCTCGAAACAGAAAATGACTTGAATTAAAGGTAGGTAATGTAAGCGGTATTAAACAGTGAAACATTACTTAAGGCTGAGAAAACAGCGTCTTAACGTCTAAACCCCATGATGTTAAAATGAGAAATGATTCACATATATTCGTGTCTCTCTGGTGCTTTTAGCTGAATCAGATCTTTGGCCCATCTTGAAACAAATTCTCCTTTAAATCCTTAAAGAGAAACTGTAGCTAAAGCATAATTTCATTTGTATACTTTGTTCAGTTCATGATGCTCACAAAGAAAATCAGTCATTGCAGTGTACTGCACCTGACATGACAGAGCATAAAAAGAAAATGCTGTATTATCCATGGTCACTCTACCATGGCCGCATTAATCTTCCTTTCTTTATTTAGAGTTGGTGTAAATAATGACCAAAATACCCATGGTCCTCTTTCTTCATTTCCTCTGTCTCTTTCCGCCTCCCTCGCCAGCTTTCTCTATCTGATTCAATGCGCCGATGATGATAGCGAGATTAGCTTTTCCTATTGTCTGCTTCCTCACTCAGACAAATGCACTCATCAGCTTAGACCTCGGGGTCAGGCTCAGTAAGCTGCTATTTATTAAGCGCATTGATTCCAGAGCAGCTGGTATTAAGAATACTTGGTCAAACTGAAAGACCCACATCCACATTTCTAATGAAATACTTAGTATGAGCTCATCTATTTGTGTCGGCAAGGATAAATACTGTATAGCTTAGTAGGCTTAGGTCAAACTTGAATCAATACTATCCCCCAGGTACGTCTCTAATAAAGGTGCAATCATTTAAGCTGGTATCGTGGATAAGTAATGTCATGTGATAGCTTTGAACAATGTGGTGGCATGAGGAATGCAGGTGAGTTTTCATCCTGTGCGGAACTTCAGTTTGGTAAAATCAGGGATATCTGAAATTCAATCAAGGGTCTCAGGCCCACTTCAAGGGATGCAACACAGCCCGCATCAAATATTAACCACTGTGCATCACATCTACAACCATGTTTAAGCTGGATTGATCAATATTTTTACAACAACTGGCTCAAACCAACAGAGTATTATCTCCGCTCCTCCTGTCAGCTCATTGTTTTGGTATTATGGCTTTCAACTTTAGTGGTTTGAATCATTCTTTCATCATGACCACTTCCAACACAGCAGGCAAAACAAAAGAACAAACCCTCGGATAAATTCCTTGTGCACTACCTTTCCAACTCCAAACAGCAAAGTCATTAGCAGATGACTACAGTGTGTCATTTGCCTCTTTATCTATCTTTATTCAGTAAAAACCACAAAGATTTATAAAGGACACTATTATTAAACCTACAACTATCAGAAGACACAAGCATGACCAGAAGTTAATGCTAACATTGCCCCATCTCATCTCTGTGTGGAAATAGACAACTGTTCACCAACAGTTTGGTCATATAAACTTTATTAGACACTAATGATGCATTTGTAATGTTCTTCACTGGCTAAACATAAAGCAATATTAAAGTTTTGTTACTTCATTATCGGGCAACCATCACCGAAATGCTAAAATATCTATTTCTTGTACTACCTCAAATGCAGAGGTGAGAAGTACAGTAAGTACAGCAATGAAGTAAAATACTAAATTACTTGGGTAGAATTTTCAGGTATCTGTGCTTTACTTGAGTATTTAATTTACTGATAACTTTTTACCTTTACTCCCTACATGTTTAAACAAATAGCTGTACTTTCCACTCCTTCCATTTTCAGAACAGGCTCATTACTTTTGGTTTAACACATCTGAGGGGAGTTATTGTTTCATATCACTGCGGCCTTCAAACATCAAACAGATTTTTTTTTTCACTACACAAGAATGACTGCAGATGTCCAAAAGCTGCGGTTGCCATACTTCAGCGTCTAGCTAGTCCTACAAAAGAGAAGCAAACATAAAGAGAACGACTAATGGTTTTTAAGTGGCAGGTAACTTCAAATGCAGTGTTTCTATCAGCTCATCAAACATCAGCAAACACACAAACTGTTTGTGTGCATTTAGTCACAGTGTGTCTGATGGCTAAAGGTCCGGCTGCTGTCTTTCACAGGGAGAGAATGAGAGCTAACTTCACTCAGAGATGGCAGAAGATAAGATAGACAGGACAGGAGAGGAAGAATGTAAGGTAAGGACTGTATTTGATAAACTAGAAATTTAAAGCTAACATATAAGTCCTCATGTTTTAAATCAGATATTTGGTCTGTACATGTGACATTATTTTTTAACTACTAGGGCAGACTAACTGTGCTATTTAAAGGTTGCATGAAAACAATCTGCAGTTTAGTGCATGATAAACAGGTTAGTTTGCTGTACTGTGATGGATTTAAATAAAGCATTGTGTTGGACTTGTGCACAGTGGTTGTGGTGTTCACAGTCAGAGTTACATCAAGTGTAGATTTCCACCTTCATATCAGCTTTCTATACTATCTAGTATAACTACAGCATAACCAGTATAGTCTTCATGTAGGGGATGGAAATCAGTCAGGACAACTCATGAAATATCTGCTGACCTCTTTTTGAATTCAGTTGTATAAATTCACAAAGAGCCGTAAATCTCAGAGCAGCATAGCCCCAATCAGCAGATCACAGTCTGTACATTAAGCTGGAGCTCTCAAAAGAAATTATTGCCAGCTGGGAATCTTTTGCCCATGCTGAGCCACTCCAAGCAATTGTAGGGTTCCCCCACCTGCTGACTCTCACTTTAACCCCTGACTGTGCTCATTTTCCTGTTTAGGTGTGGTCACTCTCTACAGTGAAGGCAACAGAAAATAGAGCTATTTGTTATAGTCCTTCTTTTTCTCTGCTCATGTTCTGCTTAACTGATTCAAGCTGAGTGCATTTATCAGAACTCAGTTTAGACTGAAGTAAAGTTTATATTCCCATCTACTAACATAATTTTATTATTACATTAATATAGCACACCTTGAATTAAAGGTGCATTTTTAGTTTACTCGGTTTGTCTCAAGAGTCTGCATTTGGGTCCTCTATTGTGCATTTCACAACCCTGGATTTTACGGAGACTTCCCGAAACTTCTTTCATCTTTTACAAATTTGCATGCATGTCTTATCATCTGCCACACACTTAAAGCTCCATTTTTATTTACAGATTGGTTATACTTCTTTTAATTATTTATTTTTTAACTCTTGATTTATGTTCAAGCTAAATGTCATGTTGACTGGAAGTACTCAGTCTTAATTAGGAGCTAAACCACCCAGTTGATTGTTCTACACTGATGTACCAAAATTAAAATCCTTGAGTCATTGCTGCTTCTTTTTGTAATGGGTGACTCATCAGGACACTGAGCACATCTGTGCCTGGCCAACACAGAAACCATAGCTCAGTAAAGTGCTGCTGAATTACCCATTAACCTATCTATCACTCTGTCTTGCTCTGAGAAAAACTTCCCCAACTTTGACTCCCAGTGGATGTTCAAAGAAGGCGCTTGCGTAACATCCGTGCACACACTCACACACAGGCATACTTGCTTTATTTCTCTCTCTCTTGCCCCATCTCCCTCTCTCTGGAGCCCCACTGTATTTTCTCTTTGATAAAAACACCTAAATGATGAATCGTACAGCAATCCAGCGTGTCCCTGTACCAACACAACTGACAAAACATCAAGTGCCTCATCTTGCCCCATTCTGTCACAGCACATCTTTTGATTAGTTCACACAGCTAGACGCCTGAGAGCATAAAGGATTTCTGTTTTTTCCATAAATTACACATCAGGGGTTTAGACACCAGTTTCATGTGTCACCCAATCATAGCACCCCAGGATTTCAGCTACAGAAGGAGTCCTGTTTGAAATGACAGTGCTTTGCTTTCCATTAGGAAAACTGTCACAGGTATGCATGCTGCGAAGGTGGAGTGATAGTTATCACAAAAATCATTACGGCATTTTTTTATTTTAAATAATTCAACACTCAGCGGGAGTTGACATGTTTTCATTAGACAATATTTTCATTACGTAACTCTTTCAGGCATTTTGACTTTTAATTTTGGTATAACTTGTTTTATACTGTCAAGAAAACAGATAGATGATAGAAGGAATTACAGCTTTTCTAAAAACTGACGGTTTGAACTTAACTGTTCTTGGAAGAAAGTGTGTTATGTAACTCACACACAAACTTCATTAAATGATTTGGATGAACCAAGGCTGTCTGTAAAATGTTTAGGCCATGGTGTACAGTATTGGACTTGTGCTCATGCCAGAGCTGGTTAGAGAGGAAACCTCTGACATAAGCAAGGAAGGGATGTGGGACTTATTCATTTGGTTTCTCTCCAAGGGTCAAGTTGTTTTCTTTTCATCTGATACTGTGGAGCCACAGTGGTTCCGGTAGGTCTGATAGTCAGCTAATGCAAAATTTGAAGACAACTAGCAGCAACTTACAGAAACCCAGAAGCCAAATTATATGATCTCTAAATGCAGAATTGCTGTAACTTTGTTCCCAGCTGTCATCAGGTAGCACTCAAAGGGCATTTAGTTTGGACCATACATTAATCAAAGCTGGAATAACCAACAGTACTTGTCAGCAGTGCATGGATATCCCTGTTGCCACTGGTTGGTGCAAAATGTGTATAATCAGTTGTCTGAATCATCATGATAAACCATAATTCTGAATCAAAAAGCAATTTGCTTACTTGTTGAACAATTCTCTCATTTTTTATATTTATATTTGCTGCTCAGTCCGTTTTTCACAGCTGAAACTGCAGCCACAGAACATACACCAACAAACCTGATCAATCAATAAAATTAATTTCACTTTGATCTGCTGAAAAACTAAAGCGATTTCAGTGCACCCTTTATTAGGCTGTGGGACAGTAATAATAAATGTTTAAATGTGTCCAGTTTAAAGTTTAAGAGCTCTAATGTGCAGCTGTCACATTGAAATAAACAGCAGCACCGAGAGTGCACTCAGCATTAAAACAATTAACTCAAATTAAAATGTTTATTTTAGCACTCTGTGTGCTAAATCCCAAGATTAATGATTTTCTGCAGCATTAATCTCTTTTCTTATTTGCAGTCTTGCATTTTGCTGTTATATTTTTTATGTTCTTTATAGATTTTTAATCACCATTTTATCATCATCATCTTCTGATAGGCTTACAGTCAATAGTTCTGTGTGTGAGTGCGTGCGTGTTTATCTTTTAACATACATTTAACTTATCTGTAAAGTTTTATTTGGCTTTTTTCACTGCTTTAGGACATTGTAAACCTTGTAAGTATAATAAAATGCTCTATATAAATAAAATTACCGTTGCCATCTGATTATGTCTCTCAGTGGGGTCAAAGGGATCATTTAGTTCGGTAAAGTCATGTGATGCGTGAAAAGCCCCATTTTTATGTGAGTGTGCAGAGAACCTGAAACAGATAACATGGCTTAAAAGAGAAATCTGATAATCACCATCATAATACCAGTTACCTCCAGTTGGAGTTTTAGGTTTTGTGGAGCCAGCTAATGCAATCAAACTAGAGTTACTAACCTGTGATTGTATACCTCCACCAGCCATCTAGATGCTGCTGCAAATAAACAACAAATTCTAAAAAGTAGATGTTTCATTAAGCCTGCCACACAGATATGTACAATCACCACATTTACCAAGGTCACAGTTGAGATTTGAAGTTAAACCTTGAAAAGCTGGTGAAGGGTAACTGTTTGCTTTATCCATTTATGCAGTCCACATAGCCAAAAATGAACAGTCGCTATGCTAGAGTGTTAAGAAAGTCATTAAAAGCCCCGTGTAAACATAAATGAATATTAATACTGTAGATATCAATTAGCATTGGCTTTATTAGTAAAGTCTCAGTGGGCTGCCTTATTAGCTGAAGCCACACACTGGGCTTCTGAACCAAGACTCCCCCCTTGAGCCTTCAGTAGATGCAGATGAATAGACATCTTTCTGTAAGAAAATGGTTTTTCTGTCTAAAATGTGACAGCTTGTGAGTGTTGACAGAACAACCCGTTCATATCTTCGTTTAACACTTCATTTTTTTTGTTTGTTTATGTTGCCACCTTTTCTCAAGACCACAGATGAAAAACAAGCTATCATTTAATATCCTTATAGGATCTATATCTTATCAATGTGCCACAGCACTAACCATGTCTGACCTCTTGTATTCTAATGCATGAGTTTTCATTAGATGAGAAAGTAGAGTGCAATCAGGAAGAAGAGGTAGATTTATTGCTTGTTAACTAATCTTGCTACATTGTTTTGTTTCTTTGATTAAACTAGCAAAACTATTCCTAATAACATCACCCAAACTGTTCTCCACTGCACTCAATCATTTGTGGTAAGTTTCCTAAATGCCTTGTGATTAATTCGAATCATCACGAGTGTGCTTTACGTACACGATTTGATTGAAACATGCATTGCATTTGCATAATTACAGCACTGTAGAGTAGGGCTTATTGTTGCGATCCAATCTAAACCACTCAGACTTGGAGCTTTGTGTATTCAAGGGGACTAATATGAAATCACACAAATGCATTGTGTACAGTGTTCTCAATTATACACAATTACAGACTGGCCTTTCAGAGACACAAAAGCCTATTTCAGGCTAACATTGTTCAGCATAAATGGTTTGTGGTTGTTTTATAGAGCTAAATGGAAGAATAATGACGAGAATACAGTGAATGATGAGGGAGAAAAGATAAACAAGGGGGGAAAATACAAAGTCTTGCCAGGAGAAAACTTACCATGAAAACTTTGGTAGGCGCTGTGTTGCTGCAAGAAAATGTGCATATCTCTGCAAGCAGTGGAAGAAGATAGTAGCACTACTATCAGATACAAGATGCAGTACAAATGCCGTTCAAGTACTATACCAGTAGTTTAATACACCAGCTTAGAAAAGGGCTGTATTCTTAACATGATAATATAACAATTGTGCAAGCCAGAAGAATCTTAAATGAGAAGGAGCAAAAATGCACAAAGCGTTTAATGCTTCCAGGCGGCACAGGCACCCTCACCAATCTGTTTTTAAATCCTCTCAAAGACGACCAGCAGATGCAGTGTGCACTGATAACAAGTGTTTAAAGTACTTATCTATTTTCCACACCGTCAAAATAGTGTCTGGTTCAGTGTGAGATTCAGCCCAGGTGAGTCCCAGGTTGTTCAGGTAGTGCCAGCCAGCCTGCTAAAATATTCCCCACCCTTAACACTGGAGTGGAGCCCAGCATTGTGGATATGCATGGTTTGATAAAAAAGACAGGATGTCCAATTCATCACACTCTCTAAGGCATTATCAGTCTACCTCGTGTATCACAGTTTTTCCACCCATCACTGCTAATCGCTGAAAAAGAGAAGACAGTGTTTAACAGGTAGACGGAGGAGGTCTTCATGATAGTAAATAGCATTACTCTAACAATGGCTGAAATGATAATTCTTTCTGAACTGCCAAACCTTTCCACCTTGATTCTTAGGAAGGCAGTTGTTGGAAATGCAAAGGTTTAGCTAGAAGCAACACATTACAATAAAGATTTTAATCATCCAGATCAGAAACAGAGGAGGCTATCACCTCAGCTTATCTTTCATTTAAGACAGGATTCCAGATGACGCTGATGCAGTGCCTTTTCTGATCACACACGGTGTCTCCGGGTCTCTTTTTCTCTTTGTTCAGAGTACATATCCTGATTTGCGGTCAGAGATAACTCAGACTCTGCAGGGATACATGAAGACTGATAATAAGAGAATTTTGCTTTGTGGCAAACTCACTTAGATTCAGATGTCAGCCAATGCAGTTTCATTTTAATTCATACCAGACCTTCCTGACCATTATAGCCACACAGCTGGTAATTTGTGACTAATACCGCTCCTCTTGTAAATTGTTTTGTTCTGTTTTCCTATTTTCCTCTTTCTCTTTATCATTGTCTACTCTCACCTGTAATGCTCCCTGTCTCATTTGTCTCTCCTTGTTTTGAACGCAAAACAGACAGATTCCTTCATTATTTTGGAAACAATCTCTGGCTTTCAGCATCATGTGCGAG
>VVHJ01026287.1:0-14429 GCA_015107715.1 Tylochromis polylepis
TTTGGGATTAGGACCCAGTATGAACCTCCCAGATCCCTCAGGTCATCTGGATCCTGTTTTTTATCAGTTCCCAGAGTCAGAACCAGACGTGGAGAAGCTGCATTCAGCTTTTATGCTCCATATATCTGGAACAAACTCCCAGAAAGCCTCAGATCAGCTGAAACACTCAGTTTATTTAAATCCAGGTTGAAGACTCACCTGTTCTCAGCTGCATTTGAATAAAGCACCAAATCCGCACTGTTTTACTTTTAAACTTAAATTTCAAAACTTACATTTTAACTACTGATTTTATCTACTGTTCCTTTCTTTTTTCCATCTTAAATCATGCTTTTTATTTGTTTTTGTTTTTTAATGTCTCTGTAAAGCACTTTGAATCACCTTGCTGTTGAATTGTGCTATATAAATAAACTTGCCTTGCCTTGCCTTAAGTACAGTAACAAAGTACAAAAACTTTGTTACTTCCCAACTTTGGCTAACAAGCATTGACTAACATGTTGTAGTTTATAAACAGATTATTGTGTGCCATGTTGTGTGCTTTGTTGAAGGGAGTGCCTTGTTTATCATTATCAGTTATCATAATAATATAAAAGATGTCAATGATTAGAACTGTGAGTAAGAAGCTCAGGTCAATGAAGGACCACTTACAGTCTGCACCTTATACCTAGAGAAATAGTCCACTTCCAGTGAACATCGAGAATAGTTTCTGCTTTATATAGTAACTGGTGTGACTAGTTCATTGGAATGTACCGACCTTAGATGGTGACGACATCTGTTGAACAGGTAGAATTTTTACACAAACACATGACATCAAGGTCTGAATTTTTTTTTACAAAAGTGCTTGAAATTTAAAAAGAAAACAGTCTAGCAGGACTAAAATGTTGTAAACCACAGTTGTTAGTTTAGTAATCATCTTTTATTTGTGATTTTAAGGAAATATCTAAGTTAGTCCATTTTATTAGCAACTATTGCATCTTGTGCTACCTAATGCAAATTTAGCACATTTAAAGACTATTTGATGCTTACAATAACAGTTTTTCCATTTATCCAGCACAGATTAACATTACTGATTATTCCTGAAAATCCTCTAATATGAATCAGAGTATTCTTTCTCCACAAAAATTAACTAAAATCACAGGAAGTTGTGGACAAGAAAAAATAACCAGCATCAGTGTCTGAAGATACCCTCATGCTTTGTCTCAGCTCAGGTTGGTCATATTAACTTCAGATAAATGTTCAGTATTTTTTGCACAGACTGTCCTCATCTGGTTCCCTGTCCTGTGTGTGGGAGGCGTTTCCTGAGAATCACCCACAGTGATATTCCAGATAAGAAGCAGCAAGACCAGACATGAAGCAAAACGAGCCTCTTTTTGTTTTAAAACTTCCAAACAGCAGACGCAGGTCTTCTGCTCGTCACAAGTTATGTTAGAGCATATCTGCTCTCTCTTATTTGTCCTCCATCAGTATTTAATGCAGGACAGAGCCCCTCCCTACTGTTAACATATTGTTTTTTTGGCTATCAAGCATGACCATGTAGTTTTGTAAATTCGTTTTAGAGATTATTGCGTGCCATGATGTGTGCTTTACTGACGATAGCCAGTTGTGGATTATTATTAGTTATCGGTAAATATAAAAACTCTCAGTATGAAGCTCAGGTCAATAAATGGTCACTTTTAGTCCGCAACAAACACCCAGATAAATAGCCCATTTCAACCAAATAGACATGTAGTTTTCTGCTTTATAGAGTAAATGGTATGATCGGTTCATTGGAATAGATTGTGACAACGACAACTGCAACAGGAAATTTTACAAAGAAAACATTTCACTAAAGGTTTGAAACAGTGGTATGTGATGTTGCTATGTGAGCTACCTGGATATTTCTTGCCTCTCTGGAAGGACTGTGTGGTCTGGGTCTATCTGAGGGATTTTTCTCCTTCTCTGTCATTATCTTTTGGCAAAAAATTTTTCTTTTTCACAGCTTTTGTTGCCAAAGTATTGAATTTCCTTCCTACACGCCTACATCTTTACAAGGTTATTATTTGCAGCCATGAAATACACCCCCCTCCGGCTTTTTCCTCACTCACTACATGCAGCCTACATGTGTCTGCTCAGCACAGCTGAGTCATGTGACAACAACAACAAAAAACACAGCAGAGCAGGGAGGAGGAAGAGGAGCAAAGTGTGCACTGACTTTGCGGAAACAGTACATTACTGGCACTGCAGACTTTGACAATCACATTCAAGAGAAATTTCATCGCAGTGCAACACTTCTGTCCCTTTGCTGGCTTTCTTATTGTAAATGTGACCATGTTTTAAGGAACAAGGAAACATTTATTTGAGATGGCAGCAGAACACCTCTATGCAACAAAAAGAGGAAAATTATGCTTAAAAGCAGGTGTTAATTTTTAAAATCTATTTCAAGTACATTTTAATTTGTTCTTGTGTTTGCTTTGACCAGTGGCGGATCTAGAAAATTTTACATGGGGGGCAATGGAGGGGCAAGAGGTCTAGGCAGGGTGGCACATACTTCTTCAATGATTGGCTGGAAACAGGTTTGCTGGGTCGTGCTTCTATGCTCACAATCATAGCTATGTTTTTGCGGTGACCATATTAGGGATTTCCACTCTTAGTGACACCATTCAGCCGAATCCACACAAACAAATGTCAGAAGTAGAGCATTTAACAGTCTGGAGCCTACAGTTTTGCTTTTTGTATTGCACCCTTTTCCCATGTGTAATATAAGTTGCCACATTTGTAACAATACATATATGTGGTACTGTGCAAAAGTTTTGAATCATCCCTCATTTATATTTTGCTTCCAAGCAGCCAGAGTTTCTTGTCATTTTTCTCCTGTATTTCTGAAGGTCTTTCAAAGTTTTCCTTTGGACATTGGCTGCTTTTTCAATAATTTTCAGTCCATTCATTGCATCTGAACCCTTTCCAGGGGAATAATTTTTGTTTGCTTGTTGAACCACTTAACACTGACCTATGAATCATTTAAGCATAAAAAGGAAGCTAACTAGCAATTAGCCAGTGTTGTGTCAGCACAACAGATAACTTAGCAAAGAATCAATTTAAATTTTGCAGCCTGTTACAGAAACGACTAATTTGTTCCCATTTCTTTAGATGAGTGGATGAAACATGGTAAGGACAGTTTGACAGACATAAAATAGCTTTTATTAATCCAAATGTGAAAATGTTTGTTCTAGCTATCATCAGAGTGTATGGAGGAGGTGAAGAGAGTTATAACAGTGAGTGTCTACATCAATCTGTAAAACATCTGGAGACTGTCATGATTTCGGGCTGCATTTCAGGAAGTGGTGTTGGGGAGCCTGTCAAAAGTGATGGAATTATGAACACAGAAAAGATTTTGATGTGAAAATGCTCTATATGTAAATGGAGTCAAGGACATAAAAGTTTTTTTGGAGGGGGGGCAAAGCTCTACACCAGGGTGGCAGTTGTCCCCCCTTGCCCACCTGTAGATCATCTACAGCTGTAGATCAGGACATAAAGGCTTTGACTGGGAGGTTTTGGGCAAGCGTGAGCCAACTTTCTGTTTTTGTTTTTGAGAGTTTGTTGTGGCTTATTATTAGCTGTTATATTAATACGAAATATATCACATGATCAGAGCTGTCAGTAAGAAGCTTAGGTCAGTCAGCACCTCATACACAGAAAAACAGTCTAATTCTAGCGAACAGACAGTTATTTTCTGGTTTGTATAGGAACTGGTATGCCTTGTTCGCTGGAATCCACGAGCCTAGACGGGGATGACAAATGTTGACCAGGAAGAACTTTTAAACAGAAACATGTGTTCTTATATAATTTGTACGGATGTACTTCCGTGTTCCCCAGAACTTACTGACATTTCTTTGTTTTCACGCAGGTGTACTTGTGATGATTTAAATTATATTTCCCTGACTCCACAGACATAGTGATGTCACTACATGGCATGAATATATAGCTGCCACTCGACCAAATACCCTTGATTGTACTGTAAATCTGGAAATAATAATAAATTTGCCTGTATTATTTTCATAAATAGCTTGTTTCACAGATTGCTGTGTGCATTGATGTTTGCTTTGTTGAAGAGAGTTAGTTGTGGATTATTATTATTATTAGCTGTCACATTAATATAAACGATGTCAAATTATTTGAACTGTGAATGACGAAGCGTATAGTCAATATAACACCGCCTTCAGGCTTACCCTGAAAAAACAGCACATGTCCTGCAAGTCGACAGGTTAGTTCCTCAGTCTACTTTGACCAATCACATTGAAGAGAAACCGCATTACCATACAGCAGCCCTGCCCCCATTCCTAATAACTTATTTAAGGTGAGCAAGTTGTTGGTTATTTAAAGAGTGAAAGAGCAGCTCTACACAGGAAAATACCAGGAGCTACTTGGAGTTAACCTGAAAGACAAAGGTGAGCATCAAATTAATAGCTTGTTCATTTTTAAATCTATTTTAAATTAAAATGTAAATTTGTTACTATGTTGGTTTTGACTTCTGGTCACTTTATGTGGTGTGCTGGGGTATGCTCTCACAGCTGCAGACAGATGATGAGATATAAATTCCTTATTATGCAAAATACAGCCATTGTTAACACATGTACCTCAGTAATGTTTAGTCAACTCCGAGCCCTATGGTGGCTCCCTTAATTGGCACTTAGACCTGAAACTTTAAGAACCTTTTCAAAGAGGAAAACAAACCAGGCAGAAATTTTCTGCCTGTCTATTTTCTTTTTTTTCTGCATTAAGTGACTTTATTCTTATTCTAACCTGTCACTGTAATTCTGTACGGCCACAAATTGCTGGAAAAAATGTGAAAGCCTAAATAAAAATTGTAATTTATCTTTCACGTTCTTCCATAAATTAAGTCTAACGTCTTGTTTCTGGACTTTCAGCATCAGCCCACAGCTCTACGTTTCACTTTGCCCTGCATGTGAGAGAGGGAATCCAACAATATGCGACCTGGAGAACGCTTTCAGAGAGAAAACCGTGGACAAGCTGGTATATATTAATGAGAAAGATGCTGTGGATGCTACAATGGACACACTGAGGAGCATTAAACACCAGAACCTCACAGTAAACTTTGCTGAAAGTAAAATGTTGTCAGGTCTGCCTGACTGTGAGCAAGGCACAATCTGTATCTGCACATCATACAAACATTTAAATCTTCATTCATCTGCACTGCTTTGAATGTGATTAAATGAACCATACCATTTCTATTTCTTTGTCCCTTAATAACTTACTTTTTTGGATTTGCACCAGATTGGCCTCAAGTGCTGATTCACAAAGATCCAAATGATGAAGTTCCAGATTTTGAAGATTCAGCCTTTGAAGATCAAGTTGATGAAGAGCCTTTTGGCGTCACAAAGAGAGATGAAGAGTCAAAGAGTGGTTTAAGCTGGAGTGATGAAGCGTTCATTGAGGACTGCTGTCCACTTTGTTCACATGTTTTCACTGAGCCTGCGGTGCTGCACTGTGGCCACAGCTTCTGTAAAGGCTGTGTGCAAGAATGTGAGACGTGGAAAAAGTCTTTTAAATGTTCACTCTGTAAGAAAGTCAACAACAACCCTGAACCTCCAGTTAATGTTCCCATCATGAGTTCGAGTGAAAGCGACAGAGCTGATCCATCAGGAGGACAAAGAAATGTGCAGGTGAGTGTGCTTCATTCTTTACTGTTGATCCTCAATGTTTCATACGCCCATGTGAAACCATATAGCTTCATCTTAATAGAGTTATTAGACACTTTGACTCGATCGTGGATGATCTGTGATAACTAGTGAATATCATATTTATCCAGCTACTTATACAACCATACAGAGTGCTCAGAAAATTAGCAGTTAGTCTTAAGTTAGCACAGCACATTTAAGTGCCTGAATGATCAGGACCCATCAGTCCTAAGAGAGGAGATGAAAGAAAAACAGCCCAGCAGGTTTGATTACAGGAAATAACTCAACTTTCCAAAAAGTCAACCCAACAAACTGACCTAACCCAAACAACTCACTAGTCAGGCTGATGTAACTAAACCTCCAGTCATGAAAATGATACTATGGAGCTCATTCTCAGCTCTAAAGTTTTACTCAAGGATTCCAGAGAAAAGCTTTTTTATCATTCATTCACTTTCCTTGTGCTTCTGAGTGTTTGCTTTCTTTGAAGAGTCCATTATCCATTAAGGACACGATGGATGATCATAGTAACCACTAACTTTTTCCACACAGTCACTGTGTTGAGAATAAAAAATGAGAACCCCAGAATGCAAGGATAAATGTGTAACAGCTCCAGTCCAGCATTACAGAAGATGATTAGCGACATGAAATACAATAATCTTTAAACCAGAGAAGATTTGGGGTTTTTTTATACTCACCATCAGTGTTTTTCTGTTCTGCTTTTTTAATCTGCAGCCCCCGAGGTTGTTGACTCTTTCATCTCCAGGGCTTCCTCTGTCTGAAGATCTGACTGAGGAGACTTCAGTGTTTGACAAACATAAAGAAAATGTCCCCCGTGTGCTCATCATTAAATATGTTGAAACGTTAGTTGTAACGACTGTTGTCACAGTTGGTGAAGCTGATGAAGACTAAAACCTTTACAAGTTCAGTTAACTACAATATAATGACCTTGATGAGATCTGAGGGTTAAAGGAGCCTGTGCTCCTTCACGTCCCTCTCAAAGATTCCTCTCAAACATAGTTTTTTGTATTAGTATCTCCTCATATGGTTTAACTTCATCTAGGGTATACTCAGCCATGAGACATTAACAGTTTTCAGTGCTGGTGATCTGCAGGTTGGTGTTAACCCATCACAGGATGGTCTTTTTATGAAATGGTTTATTCTGTAACCGTTTCACTGTTCACTTAAAGATGGGTTGTATTAATTATATATTGGTTTTTTTTATCCCTCATTCTTTCAGATGAAAAGTATCACTGTTTCTGTTAAATATTCTCTCGTGTCTGTCCTGTTATTGTTATTTATTTGTAGATTTTACTTCATTTAAGATTCTTTTGGCAATATCGTGTGTTTTACATGCAGTAAAACTGACAAAGCACAACTTGGACTTTGCTTCCATCTTGTGTTCAACAAGCACAGCTGCAGCGTGCAGGCCTGAGAGTGTGAAACCAAACTGTGAACAAATATGTTTTTTATCGTCGTTTCAGTGACTGATGCCACACTGATGAAATGAAATGGTTTTATATGTAATATTTCATTTTGGTAGAGTCAGTTTCTGTCTTTTTATCGGGACGGGTGATGTGATTATTTTTATATTTTTGTCTGAAGATGCATCAAATAAATGTAAAAGCAAAAATTAAGACTGGATATTTTTAAGAAAGCAGAACAATCCTGACCTATACCCAGACATTCACTCAGAAGCTCTTACTCTTATTTCACTTTTGTTGAGATAAATGATGCTGATGATGACTAATAATATTATGGTGATGATGTAGACTAGGAAAATGATGTTAGTCAGGTCTTTGTGTTGTTTAAATATTCTGTCATATTTGAAATGAGGTGAACTGATTCATTTGATTTAATTTCTGTCTGATTTAGGACTTTCCCAGATTTTTGTGGAAATTTTCTTTGGGTTTACTGATGTTGCATAATTCAAGTGTCTTCTGCCACTGTATTTACTGTGCCTGTGTGTGAATCTGTGTCTGATGTATTGGTTGTTAAATTTACATTTTTAATTTAATAATTTATTTTTTGTGTTGGATACCAAGTCAGTTTGTTAATGTATAATGTCCAAAATCAGTCAATCAATAAATAAAACAAAGCAAAATATGTTGCAGCTGTTTCTCACTTACATTTTTTAGTAAACGAAACTTTTGTGGTTCATCTAAGAAGGCAGACTGTCTATGCAAACAAGATACCCTACTTCCTGTTTTTCTCAGGAAATGACTAAGCTTCTACTTTAATTCTATCTGCCAGTGTGTTATTTAAGTGGCAGTTTCACTTAAGGAGGCAGCGATGTGTCTGTCTTTTGGTCTGTTAGATTTGATGGTGTCTTAGCAGATAAGTAAAAAAAACAAACCAAAGGGTTTGTTTAATGTATTTAGTGACCATCTAGTTGACTGTGTGGAAGTAAATAACTTCAGTGAACAGTCAGAGATGATGAAGACTGAGGACAAGGAGTATTCCCTGACAGAAACTACATGAAGATTAAAGTACTGTAAAAAAAAAAAAAAAATGGACCAATCAATCGTTAGTGATAAAACAGATGATTTCTCTGAAGGTAAGTGTGAATTTTTTGATTGTAAGGCAACAAAAAGATAATCTGAAAAGCACCAGCAACCACTTTTCTTCAGTGATCTCTTATTTTTGCTTTCTCTGCGAGTCAGTTCCCTTTATTCAGGCTGCGGTTCATCACTTCCAACCCAACTACACTGCTCAGAGTGGTGGCAGTGTGGTCGCTCCTTCCATAATTGGTTCAAATGTTGGCAACATAAACATCAATATCTTCTCAGCGACGCAAGGTACATACATATAGATACATGCAGGTAAGTGAATGTGGCGTTTGGGCTCTTCTGATCTTTGTGTCGTTTTGCAGAGTGTAAAGATGACCTCAACAATGACCATACAGACAGCTGTGGTGCTCCGCAGCCTGAAAGTGAGTGCTTCTCAATTATTTAATTTAAAAATGTTACATTAAAAAAAAAAAAAAAAGTAAATCATTTAAATAAATGTTTGCTCTTTCAGTTGACAAGGTTGCAGAATGTCAGCAGAACCTGAAAGTCACTCTGAGGAGGAAGTTCGGTCACATTCTCGAGGGGCTGGCGACAGAAACAAACAAAATCTCTCTCAATAACATCTACACAGAGCTCTACATCACCGAGGGAGGAAGCGGCGAAGTCAACAAGGAGCATGAGGTGAGACAAATTGAGACGAGACCCAGGATCCATGTGGGCCAGGAAGAATCGATCCACTGCGATCACCTGTTCGCTCGTCTGCCTGAACGTGGCTGTCACGTAAGGACTGTGGTCACACGGGGAGTTGCTGGCATTGGAAAAACTGTTTTGACCAATAAATTCACGCTGGACTGGGCGGAGGAGAGAGCAAATAAAAACCTAGAATTTGTATTTCCACTTTCGTTCCGAGAGATGAACTTGATGAAGAAGAAAAACTTCAGTCTAGTGGAGCTTCTCGTTGTGCTTTTCCCTGAAACAAAAGACACCGAAATTTTCACTAATGTGAAACAAAACATGCTCTTCATCCTCGATGGGCTGGACGAGAGTCGCCTCTCTCTGGACTTTGACAAATGTGAAATAGTGTCAGATGTGACTCAAACCACCACAATCGCTGTGTTAATGACCAACCTCATTAGGGGAAGACTGCTCCCTATGGCTCTCGTGTGGATCACATCACGCCCCGTAGCTTCCAGTCAGATCCCAGCGGACTGCATTGATCTAGTGACTGAAGTGCGAGGGTTCAACAACCCGCAAAAAGATGAATACTTCAGGAGGAAAATTAGTGACGAGAACTTAGCTAACCGGGTGATAGCACATGTGAAAACCTGCAGGAGCCTTCACATCATGTGCCACATACCAATTTTCTGTTGGATGGCAGTGACTGTTCTCGAGAAAAATTTGGCTACAAAAGAGAGCAAAGACACACCAAAGACTCTCACTCAAATGTACATACACTTCTTGTCCTTGTATGAGGAGGCAATGAAGAAGAGGCTGACGGGAAGAAGAGAGTCAAATGCTGACTGTGTGAGAGCTAATCTCCTGGCTTTAGGAAAGCTGGCTTTCCAAGAACTCGAGAAAGGCCACCTGATCTTCTATGAAAGCGACCTCAAGCTGAATGGTATCGATATTGAGCAGGCATCCATGTTCTCAGGAGTCTACACACAGATCTTCCATGAGGAGATGACAATGTGCAAGGAGAAGATGTTTTGCTTCGTGCATCTGAGTGTTCAGGAATTCTTCGCAGCGTTGTACGTCTTCCTCACGTTCCACAACGACAACGTCAACGTCCTGGTGAAGTTGTCCGTGTCACGACGCTTTCTATTCAGAGCATCTGAGCTCATCCTCTACAAGGAAGCAGTGGAGAAGGCTTTGCAGTGTAAGGAAGGACATTTTGACATCTTTCTACGCTTCCTTTTGGGGCTGTCCCTGGAGTCCAATCAGACTCTGCTGAAACATCTAATGCTCAACAACAGAACACACCAAAGGACAAGAACTGAAATCGTTAAACACATAAAGGAGAAGATCAGGTCCAGTCCATCACCGGACAGGTGCCTCAATCTCTTCCACTGTCTGAACGAGCTGAACGACCACTCCCTCGTGGAGGAAATTCAGAGCTACCTCAGCTCAGGCAGCCTTAACAAAGCCAATCTTTCACCCGCCCAGTGGGCCACACTAGTTTTTGTATTACTGACATCAGAAGAAGAGCAGAGTGTGTTTGAATTGGGCAACTACACCAGGTCAGAGGAGGGTCTTCTCAGGCTGCTACCTGTCGTGAAAACGGCTCAAGTAGCAAAGTAAGTAGTTTACAGTTATTAATTTCTACAGGAGAAAAAACAAAAATCCAAAAGACTGAAAAGACTAACTCCTCAGTTGGTATCAGAACCCAGTGCTTTTAAGTAACATCTCCTGATCTCTTCCTACCTGAAATGACCAAATGAGGGCATCTGTGCATAGCTGATATCAACCTGGCACAAGAATAGGAAAAAACATTTAAAGTCAAGCTTTTAGAGGAAGCTGCAGCCTGACCTACTGACTCAAATCTCTTTTACATATGCTGAACACATGGCTTTGGCCATGTTTGACATGAAAACCACGCAAGGTTTTCTCTGTAAAACTCGTGAGGGAAAATCCCAAGTAGATCAGCAGTCTCTGAAATACTTAGACCCGTCTGGCACCAACAACCATGTCACATTCAGAGTCACTTAAACCACCTTTCTTCCCCATTCTGATGCTCGGTTTCAAATTCAGCAGAATGTCTTGACCATGCCCACACGCCTAAATGCATTGATTTGCTGATTAGATATTTGTATTAATGAGCAGTTGATCAGGTGACAGATGTACCTAACAAAGTGTTAGTGAGTATATATTAAATATGCATGATGTTAGGCAGCTAGCTAACACTTCGACAGAGGTTTTTGCATAAAATTTCAAACAGTGCTGGATATCAGACTTATGTCTAATCTGCATATATAAAAGAGGATTTTGCTTCCTGGGATTACTTACCGTTCTCTTGCTGTTTTTCCTATTGCAGTCTGAATGCATGTAACCTTACTTTGACCTGCTGTGAGAACCTGGCGAATGTCATCAGTTCATCTCAACTTAGAGAACTGGACTTAAGTAACAACAATCTGACAGATGTGGGACTAATGAAGCTCTCCAGTGGACTGAGGAACAGCAAACTGGAGATGCTCAGGTTAATATTCAACATGTTTCTTTCATTTTTTTTTTCTCAGCCAAAATGTAAGCACGTGATTACAACATTTTCCTTTGTGCAGACTGAAGAGCTGTAACCTAACAGAGCGCAGCTCCAATGACCTGGCATCATTTATCAGCTCTGCTTCTTGCCTGCTAAAACTACTGGACCTCAGTGACAATGAGTTTCATGATGTAGGAGTTAAAAGGTTTTCTGATGGACTGAGGAGCTCTGACTGTAAACTGGAAACCCTCAAGTGAGTGTCCTGAGTGTGAGTCTATGTACTGGTATAAAGACAGATTCAAACTGAAGTTGTTCTTGTCACTGTCATGGAGATAGCTGGACGAAATAACTTTCTGTCTTTCTTGAAGTTTGTCCCTGTGCAGAGTGGGAGAAGAGGGCTGCATTTTCTTGGCATCTGCTTTGAACTCATGCCACCTGAGAGAGCTGGACATGAGCTACAACCACCCAGGGAACTCAGGATTGAATCTTCTATCGGCTCTGAAAGAGGACCCACAATGCAGTCTGGAGAAACTCAGGTAGTGACGGTCTCCACAACATCTGACAAGTAACAGGATATTTCAGTATAGAAATGGTGAAGAACTGGGGTGAGGTAACCATGAACCATTAGATAGTTTCTCCACCAGATAATGTCAGTGCATGCAGTATCAGCAGGGTACTCAGCTAACCTTAATTGTGATGCAAGTGCATGAAAGCATTTGTTCCTCTGTTATGATTTTAGAGTGGACCAGTGTGGTGAGTTCACGATTCAGCCAGGTCCAAAGAAATGTGAGTAACCACAATCTCCCTCCTTTCTCCTAAACTCATAAAACTGTGTGATGTAAAATATTAACTCAAATTTTAAATCTGATTCATCAGATACCATCAAACTCACCCTGGACCCAAACACAGCACATAAAGATCTTTCTCTGTCCGAGGAAAACAGGAAAGCAACACGCTGGACCAAGCAACCATATCCAGACCATCCAGAAAGGTTTGATTTCTGGACTCAGGTGTTGTGTAGAGAAGGGCTGACAGGACGCTACTATTGGGAGACAGAGTGGATCGGGAGAGTCTTCATAGGAATTGCCTACAGACGAATATGCAGGAAGGGAGAGACTCATGACTGCTGGTTAGGTCGAAACAACTCCTCCTGGGGACTGAACTGCAACAAAGATGGATACAGAGCCTTGCACAAAGGCACGAGCATTCCTATAACCATCAAACCCAGCTCCAATAAAGTAGGAGTATTCCTGGACTGGTCAGCGGGGACGCTCTCCTTTTACATGCTCTCCTGTGGTTCCCTTAAACTCCTCTACACCTTCCATGCCACCTTCGATGAGCCTGTTTACCCTGGGTTTCACCTTGGCTGGGTGGACTCAAAAGTTTATTTGTGCTAAGTCTCACCGATCTGCTTTTCTGATCTGGAGACACCTGAGATTTCTGTTTCATCTAAATGCTGGACTTCTGAGGCTGATGCCCGCAATGTGATAAAGGCGCTGCAGCTAATTTCAATTTACATCAGTGCACAAGCTATGCAAATATTTGACATGCATTCTTTTTGGTTGCTTTTAGCCATATTGGCTCTGTATGGAATGGTAATACTGGACAGTTCAGAACTTTGGATTCAAGCTGGTGATGTCAGCTTTTCAGATAACGCCACCATTTGTGGCTTTAAAGGAACAAAACAAGGCTGACTGTGATCATTTCTGGCTAAGTGCTCGGTGCAGATTAGCTAACACTAGAGCTACCTAGCCTGCTTTGAAGGTGCTTCTGTTATTCACTGTGATGTTTATTTAGATGAAAAACACTGAACTTCAGTCTCTTTAGAATATCTTTTAATGCTGAACAAGCGAGGAGTAGCTCTTCCAACCTCTGAAAACTGATGTGGCAGCCACACTCTGAAGCATACTTTATCATTTGTTTCTGTGTAAATAAGACCATTGCTAACAAAATAATCATGTTGTGCTGAAAAGGACGAGACCACTGAGTCCAGAATGTTATTAGGAAACTATTTAGTGAGGTCATAAATTAAGCTAGAAGTGGGACCAGAGGACTGTCCCCCTGCTGGCTACTGAAAAGAATGCAGTCTTCATTTTTTTTTATAACCAGCAGCTACAGTCATAAATCTGTGAAGGAGCATTAAGGACACACCAAGAAAAAAAAAATACTATTGATCATTTTGAGAATAAATTTGAAATTTCGAGATTAAAATTGAAAATCTATTTCGAGAAAAAAGTCAAAATGTACAAAATGTGGACATTACAGTTGTTTCAGGACAGACTACCACAGCTGCAAAAACCCTCCACAAAACGCCTTATGTGGATGAATTAGTGAAAAAAATTGATTGGCCATCTTATAGTATCGGTATCATTGCAGCTGTCCGTTGCCAGCCATTTCATTTTGTACAAATCTAACTCGGCCAAGTTTGTGTATATGTGATCTTTTCAACATCCTTATACTTATCACCACACTGTGTTTATGACCTAAAAGAGCAATTTTTACCTTGTAACCAAAACCACTTCTGAAGTATGATTTATGTGTAAGGTGGCCAATCAATCTGTTTCACGAACTCATCCACACACAGCATTTTTTATGGGAATGGCAGCTGTGACAGTTTGCCTCGAAACAACAACTGCAATATTCACCTTTGAGTTTTTTCACCAAATAGTATTATGACTTTTAACATGAAATTTCAAATTTTTTTTCTGAAAATGATCAAGAATAGAGAGAGTAAGATGCAGAACTCAAACAGACAATAGTCCAAGCTCCCAAACCATTAACTAAGAGACAAATTATGTGTTAGGTTTAATAATCATAGTTAAAGTTGTCATTGTTGAATTATTGAAGTACTGCTGTGCATGTTATAAGTTGCTATGCCCATTGCTGAAAAACATGTTTTGAGACTGTGACACACACACACACACACACACACACACACACAAAACTGATAACTTTGTACATAGCTCCTTCTGTCTCACTAATACTAACACGCCCAACATTTCCTGCATACTATATATGGCATTATGCCCTGGCCAACAGGGAAACACGCTTTCC
>VVHJ01026290.1:0-12213 GCA_015107715.1 Tylochromis polylepis
GCTATTACTGAAATACATGCGCTATATTATAAACTATGATATAAATCTAGAGGTGCTATTAACATGTTTAGTTATAAAGGACACCTTCCTGCCTTTAGTCTCATTCATGAGCAGTATTAGTTTTCTTCTAACATCCAGAAGTCTGCACGATGTGTTTTGTTTTTCATAGTTTATAACAAGCCTTTGAAAGTTAAGCATAACATGACCGAAACACCATAAAAACAAACAAACAAACAAACAACAAAAACAATCCCCAAACAAACACCCCACACAAATCAGATGTTACTCTGATTTTATTTTTATTTTAGTAAACTCCAAAAATTCTAACAGACAGCTGGTGCTTATAATACAGTTGAATAAATATTAAACAGATGATGTAATCATTTCTGGACAGGATGGAGTCTTCATGATCAGCATGCTGGTTCAGATGCTGCTCGTCTCGGTGGAAATGCGCATTCTCTTTCCTCCTTGTATAAAAAAATTTTTTAATGTTAGTTTTAACTCAAAATTCATGGTTAAAAAAAAAAAAATCCAACAAATATTAACACCAGATAATAAAGACAAGCGAATGGTTCAGTCTAACATGTGTGCCAGTGAGACATTAAACTTCAGTAAAACTATGCAGTTATGAAACTTAACTTTAATCTGAGTCAAACCTATTTGCTCAGTTGTAAATAAAACAGTAAAGTAAACGTGATCCGACAGACAGAACCAAAGTGAATTAAGTCCAGTGTTTAACCTCCACTGAGAGCTAAAACTCAGAGGTTTTAAAGCTGTGTGCCGGTGATTGGATATCAGCCGCTGATAAAGTGGGTTCGCCTATAAAGTGCTCTGTAGCAGTAGAGTGTCCATCGCTCTCCGTTTAAATCCCGTTTGTCATCCTTAACCCAGGTCAGTCACTCTGAGGGAAACAAGCTCCAGCAGCTTTGCGCCGAGGAAACAAACTACATTTACTTATCATGTGCACAATATTACGTTATATCGAGCAGCAGCTGCCCACGTTAAACTGTGACTCTCACCAGGTAACATGGGCATGTTTCTTGAATTAGCAGCAGGTGTTAAACAGCTGACAGGTGAGCAGGATGTATGCAGGTAAACTGAGGGTCCGTTGAGCTGATCGGTGGTGTCGTGAGGAAAATGTCGGTTCGTTATTTATAGAAACAAGAGACGCAAGACCAGGCGGAATTTTAATTAAAATAATTTCATTGGTGTCTGAAGATAATACTGATGTGTGTATGCATTTGTAGAAAATGGAGAGGATGGAGACCTCTTTTGCTGAGGTCTTTAATCTTGTTAAACCGCATGATGACACACTAACAGAAAGAGACGACCGTTTGGTGAAAATGAGATTCTGCGGATGCAATATCTGGAACACGGAGAGTGGAATATGTAAATAAATCTAACCGGTTAACATAAAAAACAGTTAACCTGGAACACTGGGGCTGTGAGCTCGGTACACTGACAGCTGACTGTTAGCGAAGTTAGCGACATCTCTGAAAACATTGGAGCACTTTTGCAAACATGTTCTATGTTGACAACCTGAGCAGACATGTGAAGATTACGCCATTACATTCGCGGCTAAAAAATTATTAAAAGTGTAGTTGGTGACAGAAAAACAGGGTATTTTAAAACTTTACTTGCAGTTTAGAGCACCACCACCATTGCTGCTTGTGTTTTGAAATGCATTCTGGGATGCCTGGCTGCCCTAAGTCCACACCAGTTCATAGCAATTGATTATCTAGGATCGACCTGTCTTGACTTACTTTGCAGGGTAACCAATCAGATGTTAGACAAGCTGCAGTGGCAGCGTTAACCCCACCCCCTGACTTTGATGGGTGAGGCTGAAGGATAAAATTAATTCAAGAACACAGCCGCAGGGTCAGGAGTGCCAAAATGAATTAAATAAATACATCATTAAATAATTAATTAATTAAATGTGTCAATAATTAATTAAAATTTAAATAAATAAATAATTCATTAAATGTTTTAAATGAAATGAATGGGCATGTAATTCATTATTTAAATATTTAATTAATTAATTCCAATTTTAATTAATTAATGAAACATTTAATTAATTATATAATGCTGTATTTAATTAATTCATTTTGTTACTCCTGGCCCTCCATACCCTAGAGGTCTACTACACAATCAAACTGGCCACATCCATGGGAGTTATTACAACTGATAACACCCATTCATAACATTCAAAGCAAGTGTCAAGAGCTTAAAAATCTTCTGTACCACTTCCTCTGCAGACAGCAACACTTTTACTGACATCTGTTTCAGCTCGGCTGCCAAGACAGATGCAAAAATCTTTCTTTATTGTAATATGTATACATGTTGATTAATTAAATGCTTCACTTCTTTTTCTGTTTTCTCTTTTACAGAGATTCTTTTAAGTGATTTTTGTTTTGTAATATTGTATTTATTTTATATATGTTTTTCTTGTTTTTGGCTGCTGTGAAACAAGAATATCATAATATCAACATAATATATAAATAAAGTACATCTGACCTTATATTTAGATATTATAACACACAACAAAATTAAGTCACTTCCAGACTTTCTGTTTTAAGGCAGAAATATACATATACACCATCCTATGAATTTGATCATTAAAAGAAAAAGAAATCCAATTTAAAAAAAGAAAAAAGAAACCAAAGTTGGCTTAAAGTTGATCCATCGCCCCTTCATAGCTGTGCTGCTGCTGCTGCTTTTAAATCCCCAATTTGTGTCAGACTGACCCAACCTTCATGTCAAGGATCGTCACCGGCGATGAGAGCCAGGTCTCCAGTTGTGACCCAAAGACCAAAAAGCAGTGTTTAGTGGTAAGGTGTCCAAGCCGAAGGTGGCCAATCTGATCAGCAGCATGACCAGCAGCGTTTTTTGTGTTTTTTACTGACATTCTTGGTGTTTTGTTCTATAAATTATCCTTCAATTAGAACTCAGCTGCTGATGTTCATTTCCCAATGACACGCCAAGCACTCTGGGAGATTAAATAGCCTTCATGGAAATCACCTAAGCACACAGAGGCACACAAACTGTGCTTTTTAGCATTATGCAGATGAATTAGCCATGTGGAAGTCAAACACACATTCACCAAATTTATTCTTGATTTTGATAAACAGTTGAAGTCATTGCACAGATTGATGTTTTCATTTCAGTTTCATTAGCTGCCGCCTGAGTTTAGACACCATCACCACACAAACAAGTCACGCTCTCTGATACTTTCACACAAAGAGCAGTATTAGATGCTGCTGTGAGGTTTGCTGTGAAAGGCAGGGGAAGATAAGGAGGTAAGCTTTCTTCTTTTTATGGCTCCCCCCATCTTTTCTTCTCTTTCTCTGTCTGTCTCTGTCTTTTTCCTCTGCCATCGTATTTATCTCTCTACGTCTGTCTCCCTCTGCCCCCCTCCCTCTGTGCGGTGTCTGCCTCTATCTCACTTTCCTTCCGTCTGTCTATCTTCCCTCCATCACACTCTCTATATCTCTAACTGTCCTTTTGTCTTTCCCTTTAAAGCTCATTCACCTTTTTATTTTTCTTCAAATGCTTTAAAATGGTGAGGCGTCATATCAATATTCCCCTTCAGCCTGTCACAGAGAGATAAGGTGAGGTAAGAGCGGGATAAAATGAATGCAAGAAAGGTCTTAATATTTCAGATATTCATCCTTAAGAGAGACTCTGGAGTCACCGTGCTGCATCATTCTGCACTGAATTCCACGGTTAACAACTGCAAACACAACCAATGCAGTAAATGATCGGTAGCAAAAACATACAGTGGCAAAACAGGAATGTTATTGCTGTAGTACGACCTAAAAAGGAAAGGACAGAAGGTGAGGAAGAAAAAAATGCAGGCAAGCTAGAAGTAAAGCAAGACAAAGGAAGGATAGAAGGAAGCAAGGAAGAACAAAGTACATAGGAATGAGGGTAAAGAATCAGAATTCGAATAAGTTTCTGACAACTGACAATAACTATACGTATAGCAGTTTTATACTTATATGTGCAATAGTGCATAGCGCGTAGTTGTTTGAACAAATGATGAAAAAAAGGGATTGATAACTTGTTACAATAGATAGATAGATGCACAAAAAGTTGGAAAGAGTAGCATATAAACAACTAAATAATGAAGCCATTTGTAAAGGAAAAGTAAAGCAAAACTTGGCAAGAGAAGAAAAAAATGAAGTTTAAAAAGACAGCTGAGATAACAAAAAGGAAAAAAAATGAGGACATGGTGAAACAATGGAACAACCAAGGAAGAGATAGGAAGTGATAAAATAAGAAGTGCAGTATGTAGATAGAATCAAAGGGAAGGGAAAAAAACTCAAAGGAAAGAACTAAGGAACAAACAATGATGAACAGGAAATAAGGAAAGGAGAGATGTAACTGAATGTTCAAAAGACTCTCGTGTTTCCATTAGTGATTCAGAAGAAGAGAAACTTATGAACCAGATCACAATAAGATCAGTGGGAGGCTGGTCACATAAGTTTATTTGTGCAATACAGTTCATATAGATATAATCAATGTGCTTCAGGTTGAATTGCATTAAAATTAAAACAATTATATAAGCTAATAGATTAGACCTGTTGATTAGATATTTGCTTGACTGCTCTTCTCAAAGTGTCCTTGCTGTGGGCTGACTTTTTCCTACAAATGCTGAGAAAAAGATAAAAGTTGCTTTGCAGACAGTTCAAAGGGAGGACACAAATGTACAATAACAACGAGGCAGAGAGGCAGGGTCCAAAAAAGATGATGTTACAGCTGTGGAAGAGTAATGAAAAGAAATTTGTAGGATGAGTTGAACTAAAGTCCAAAACACACACACATACTAAAGAATTCCTTTAAAGGTAAAACACAAACTAAAAAAACAAAGCAAATAGTTCAGCAACAACAGGAGATTACTGGGGTAAGCTAAAAATGCAGACATGGGACAGTACAGAGTCAGGTCCAAAGGTTTTTGGACAAGGATGCAGTTTTTGTACTTCTTCTGTACCCCATCACAGTGGATTTGAAACGCAACAATCGAGATGTGATTGAAGTGCAAACTTTCAGCTTCAATTCAAAGGTCTTAACAAACAAATATGTACAATAAATGTTACATTACAGCCAGTTTTCTACATAGTCTCCCTTTTTCAGAGGCTCAGAAGTAATTCTAATATAATCTAACATGATTTTAAATATAAGAATTGTTTTTAATAATGTATAGACATGACAAAATAGTGAGTGCAAAAGGACACAGATGCTGACAGGCGATATGGGAAAAGGTAAACACTAATACATTAAAAAACACATGAAAACTGAAGAATTTGGCCTAGTCAGCTGAAGGAATTCAGGCTCTACATGTGGACAAATCCAGAACTTGTCAGAACTGTGGCCTGTACTACAAAGAAGGATTTGGCAGATAATTTAGGGTTAACTGAGTATCACAGAGGTGGTGCTTACGGGGAAGGTATAAAAAACAACCGATAACCACACAGTTCTCCAGAAAGAAGCCTCACCATTTCTGAAAGACACTGTGGACCCCTGTGCATGTAAGAAAGTTTAAAGTTTTTAGAGACTATCAAGTTTTCATGATTCCCTTACAAGCATCAATAAGAAATACAGTTTCTTGGGAGCAAACAAGCCTTAATATAGAGATCTTATAAAACAGGGAACCTAAGCCTTGTACTTACTGGAATCATAAAAATTTCCAAGTAGGATAAATATACTTACCAGTTTGAATTCTGTTTTCATATTTGTTTTTTGTTTGCTCATACACCATTTAACTGCAATGCTGATTGAGGCTGATTACACACAGTTGGCATTTTTTAGTGGGCTTTCTCTCCTGGTGTCAATTACACTTTCCGACAAAGCACTTCTCCACTTTGATAAAAGCATTTAAAGAGTATACACACAGACACACACACACACACATATATATATATTGCTTTTTAATCCTTTTCCACACACTCACACTGCTTTAGCTATAGCAAGTGCTTGTGCGCTGCATTGTGTTTTTAATCTCTTTGTATTTTTTTTTTAACATTATAGTTTTTTGTAAAATCTGTTAACCCCTCCTGGTTGTGATTGGTCACCACCCTTGTCATGTGAAAGCCTCATAGCTAATTTGGAGAACCCTGGGTCGACTTAGAGAGTTGCGTTGGTGGGACCTCTTGCCTCATTGCCAATGTTATCGTAAGCAAAGCCAGAGCACCAAAAGGATATCCTAGATATGCTAAACTTGCTTCATAATCAGTGTTTGGGTTGTTACACATTACTCATTACTTTTCTTAAAGTAATGCAATGCGTTACTTAATTACTCGCCGGAGAAAATAATTCAGGACACTACTCATTCTATTACTTTCTCATTACTCTGAAAAATGACCTGAAATACACCATCTCATAATTACCAGTTTACAGTATAAACCTATAGGCTACAGTCCCACACACCGACATCCCTATCCTGATAAGGACAAATGTGATCTCTTACTATTTAGGTGTGAAAACAAAGCCGAGAACACAAAGCAAAAATGACAACCAACTCTAAGAGACTTCAAAGCCATCGTCACAGTGATTCTACTTTAGAAACATGAACAGGTAGAAACAGAGGGTGCAAGTCTGACTGCTCATTACTCACTTCAGGATCTGACTGTTGGACTGGGGTCAACATACTGTTCACATCACACTGGGTTTTTGCTAGCTTTGTATTAGCATGCTGTCTGTGCAGATGCTTCCAAAGAGCCAAAGTTCTGTAAGCAGTATAATGTGGTTGTTTTTACTGTAGTATTCTTGTATTTTTTTATAATGAAAATATCTCCACTACTGCTCGTCCGCTCCACCATTGTCCTGCTCTGGCACTCGACTTTTAAACAGCTAATGTTAGCGCAAGCATGCAGAAAGAAAAAAGCATGTTTGATTGATTTTTTTCCCCCTCTCTATCACATGTAGGACACACGGTACATCACATTACATAAGCTAGTACAAGGTGTTTAGCCTTTCCATGAGCATCATAATGTGCTAAGCACACAAACACACACAGATACTTCTCTCCTGGTGCCTCGATCTAAACAGGCTTTTGACAGACAGGAAAGAGAAAATAGAGTGAAAATAAAAGTTGTGAGGGAGGAGTAAGCGCATCAAAGGGATTGAGAAAATAATTGCGGTTGAAAGGATGATCAATATGCGATGGACACGCAATAAAGAATGGATTTTGTTCTTTCTTTTGCTCCTGCTTTCATTTGTCATCGGGGGACTCATGAATATGGTAATCGGCTTTTGTTTGCTACCTTGATGGAGAAGGAGGGACTTGCGGAAAGAGAAAGAGAGAGAGAAAACAAAGAGGGTGAGAAATGTCTGCAGTGGAGGTGAGATCGTGGAAACATCCGTATCCCTCTGTTTTTACAGGGAAAAAATAACGGAAAGAAAAGAAAGAAGTAGGCTGCAAGGTCACAGGTATATGTTACTGGGAGAGGGGACAGTTAGAAAGAAAACTGAACCATTTGTATTGTTGCCCAAGGTCAAATAGTGGTTAAGCCTGTCTATATGTGTGTGTAAAGCTTACTGCGTTGGGCATATGAGGCAAATTGCAGCATTTAAACCGAATACGATAACAGAGCGTTAAATCATTTTCCTTGTGATCCTCCAAAAATGAGTGAAAGACCCAGTTTTCAGCTATAACCTGCAAGCCTGCAATATTATAATTATATGATGCAGGAAATGAGGCCAGTACTGGGTAATAATACATGTTTTTCCAGTGTAATGACAATGAAAATACAGCATTAGTTAATGTATATAAGAGGTAGTAAGAAATGTACATTAAAACCACACACTGGTTTTATCACTAGTCGTTGCTGACTTTGCTCAGAATGTTTCCTCACAGTTTTACAATAGATTTCTTTCTTTCTTTTTTATTTGGACAGTATAATAATCAGTTATCACACAATAATTGCCCATTATTAGCTTTTAAAGTGGTTGCAGCAGACATTCTAGGAAACAGATGACTTTCAGTAATTCTGTAGTTTGCTGAATAGGTACAGAATGTAATGGGCTGCTCCAGGCTACTTTTTGCTAAAGACATCAGTAAGGGAAACTGTACATCTTCAAAGTAAAGGTTGTGACTTACCACTACAAACAACACATTTCAAAAGGCCCAACTCTTACTTTGAAGCTGAATTGTCTAACTTTTCCAGATTGCATGTCACTGTATGCACACAAGTTAGCATCTTCCATAAAAACTATATGGATGACTATGGAAACATGCAAACCTCTTTGTGACCAATGCGATCACAAGGGTTTTGGTGTAACATCGTATATCTCTTTTCGATTAATTTCATGCAGTGCCTGCCAGCAACCTCTTGCAACCCAGCTGGAGAATACACATTTTCCCTAGCACCTGTGGTTGTCAGATACTGACTAGTCTCTAGGCCTATGTGGCTCAGACCTTAAATAGTCATTTGAGCAACTATTAATATTAGGATTGTATTTAATGCAACTTCAAAGTACAATTTTGGATGTCAAAAGCAGGCTGTATTTTGCACATATCAGAGGAGTGTTTTTGTACTGGTGACATTTATATTTCATCATCATCATCTAGTATAATTAGTCAAGATTACACTGGGTGTTACAGTAGTTCTGCTGCAAATCATCAGACATTGTACTTCCATAATTTTGAAACTGGGATGAGAAGAGGAACGTGGAATTCAGTTATGTGCTAAGTACTATGTTTGTTTGATGTAGCGTCAACATACAGTTGAGAAGTAGATCATGCAGGAGATGTTTGAAATGTTTCTAAAGACACAAAGGTAAATCACTATGTCTTCTCTAAAGGAGAGAACCTCCCACTTTAAAGAACCACCTGTCAAGCTTCAGAAATGAGGATCTGAAACCCAAACGACATCATTGGAATCATCTTTTTTTTCTCTTGGTTGCCAGATTGACTTGAGTTCGTTGATGTGACTTCAAAGCTACATTTTAGAAAGCAAATACCTTAAAGCCTCAGGTCCCAAACCTGTTGCTCAGCATTTAAGTGTGTCCCTTGATCTCTGATGTGAGACAGACTCTGATTGAAAATCAAGTGCACTGGTTATTTAACATCATTACACAGAAAGGCAACAGTGTGGCGTTAACCTCAATTAATTATTGCGTAATTTGATGCCTGGAGGCTGTAAATATTCATTATTCACAACAACATTCATTTGTATAAAAGCACGAGGGGATGCTTTTAAGTCACCTCTTTCAAGTTAGTTTGTCTATTTAGTGAATTACATACATATCAGTTCATGCCTTTAGCCTGAAAATAACTTTACAACAACAGGAGGTAACATAATATAGATAACATATGTACAGCATAAATTTGGAAAGTTATGGTTTAGTTTTACTTCTTCTGTTATTTAAACCAGATGTGTCAGAAAGATCTGAAGAGATTTGGCTTTTGTTTAAAGGTGATATTTTACACGTCTTAGGTTTTATGATTTAAAATACCTACCATTGAAACATGAAACCTCGGTGATTTAGTTTTTGGAGTCAAGACGAACAACCTGGTAATAATGCATGTAGCAGACCTTAGTTTGCCCATCATATGTCCATCAAACGGACTAAAAGTTGTCAATAAAAGCAACACAAAAACATGCATACAGGCATACAAGTGAGGATTTGGACAGGGACACAATTTTCCTTGTAAGTCTGGCTCTGTACAGCATCACAGTAAATAAAACAATCTAGACGTGATTGAAGCACAGCTTTAATTTGATAAAGTTGGCACTTCAATTATGTCTTAATTCTTTGATCTACAATCCATTGTGGTTGTGTATAGAGGATTGTTAAATTTTTTTAATTATGTCATTGTCCAAGATTGACGACCTGCTCAGGATGTACCCTGCCTCTCACCCTGTGACAGCCGAGATAAGTTCCACGCCCCTGCAACTCTGAAGTGAATAAGTTGAAGAAAATGGATGGATGAATGGATGGAATGATGGCATTATCCAAATACTGATGGGGCTAACTATATAGAGATACAGATTCCCTCTGTAATAGTTAGATTTGTAGAAAATGTGTACCTTTTTCTAGTGGGTCCAGATTTTGACCAGTGTTAATTTTGTTTCTTATAGTCTGACTTTTTATCACATAGACATCGGAGCAGCCAGTTTTTGTTTGTACCATAACCGTACAGTGCTATACTATAGCCATCATCCAAAGCCGGCATGCCTTCATATCTGCTGAATAATGTTCATAATGGTTGTGTACAGAGTTTCTTACACCCAATATTCTGGTTAAGTGGACTATTTTTGTCCTTCTGGTTTCACCAGGCAGTGACCTTCAGCCCTCACTGAGATAGTTTGCTGCTAAGTGGCTACAAATGAGAATTAACCCACACATAGGTCTGAAATTAACCCTCCAATTCAGAAAAGGGTGGACTGCCCACTCTGGGTTAGGGCTGAGTTGCTTCCCCAAGTAAAAGAGTTTAAGTATCTTGAGGTATTGCTCCTGAGTGAGGGAGGAAAGCAGTGGGAGCTTGATGGATGGATTGATGCATCTGTAGTGATGTAGAAATTGCACTGGTGTGTTGTGATGAGGAGAAACCTGGGCATGGAGCTGAAAGTATTGATTTATTGTTCAATGTACATTCCTATTTTCATTTATGGTGAGCTGTGTGTAGTGACTGAAAGAATAGGATCATCAATACAAGAGGCAAAAATGAGCATCCCCTAAAGATGTCTGGTAAACCTTAACGAATTAGGTAAGGATCTAAGTCACCTTTGCTACACCACTGGGCACAATATGAGTTGTCATTCCGTAGCAAAAGCCCACCTTTATCTAATTAGCTGGATGGGTTAAGTCAAGGTTAGGGAGGAGCAGTTGTCCTCTGAGCACCTTCTAGTTGGGGTGATTCGAACATGTTTAACTGGGATGGATGGATTGATGGATTTTTTTTTCTGATTAATCCAACACAGTTTACAGCTAGCTAATTAAAGTACCTTGAATTATAGTTCAATAGTTCAGAAGCTGCTGTCTTAAAAAAAGAGGTCCTGGCTGTTTTGGTACACCGACTTTTCTGTGTTTACATCACTCTACGTGTAAGTCTGCTGCTGTATTTCCACTCCTCCTCTATCTTCTTCAAACCCCCACTATCTCAGCGGGATAAGGATGCTGTGGAGCTAGAATTGGATTTTTATTAAAAACAAATCCCCTTTGAAAATCCACCTAAACTATACCACTGTGTGTGTGTGTGCATGATATGTATGAATGAAACTGAAAGAATTAATGACTGGAGTGAGACTGGATTTCCACCATGCAGTGTCTACAGTACCTACAGTGTCTGTTGCTTTACAATATCAGAGGTGTGCTGACACATAATTTGGTTTCATGAACTTTCTTTTGTCAAACCTAAAGCAACCGATGTATCAAATTGTGGTTTATATCTGTCATTGTTCAAAATGTTACCACATTTAAGGGTAATAAACTAAACAGAAAGTGGGTGAAAGGTTATTTCTATTTGCTAGCCAATTTGGACAAAGTTTATCTACAACCTTCTATCTGTATCTGATCTATCCGCCCATAATGGATTTCGCATTGTATAGCTGATACTGGTTGTCAGATGCTGTGAAGTAAACAGCTATAATTTTGATGTTTATCAGTGATGGCTGTATTGCTTTTGGTAATGGTTCTTTTTGGCATCAATCAGCAATCAGTCAACACAACTAACCTCCATATATTGGTCTAATTTGATAGAAAATAATAATTATAGCCCCTTTATTAAATCTCCATTGTGCAGTTTGTGCAGACCCAACCAATTACAAAGGACCTTGGTGATTTGTTTCAGGAGTGACATCTCGTGTACATAGTTTCATCGCTAAAACAATGACTATGGAATTCTGATCAGTCCACTCAATGTCAAAGATAGTCTTTACAGGATTACAGGATTACATGTTAATGTTCTCTGTCATATACTCAACAAAAATATAAACGCAACACCTTTGTTTCTGCTCCGATTTTCCATGAGATGGACTTAAAGATCTAAAATTCATTCCAGATACACAATATTACCATTTCTCTCAAACATTGTTCACAAATCAGTCTAAATGTGTGATAGTGAGCACTTCTGCTTTGCTAAGATAATCCATCCCACCTCACAGGTGTGCCACATCAAGATGCTGATCTGACATCATGAGTAGTGCACAGGTGTACCTTATACTGCCCACAATAAAAGGCCACCCTGGAATGTGCAGTTTTGTCTCACAG